>JAVCKS010050896.1:0-10097 GCA_032273685.1 Pteraster tesselatus
GGGGGGGTCAGGTGGTGTACAGTAGTACCCTCACCCGGGTCCGAATCGAGATTAATGCCATGATGTGAATTGGGTAGTCCGTGGGAACTTCCTTCTCGTAGTCGGACCCTCGGCTTTTCCCCGATCAGGCTGAGGCTTTCCTCCCGCTCCTAAATTAAAACCATAACTTCTTCCGTTTATGGCACCGTTGGAGTAGATAGAAACCCGTACCGACCCACTTCCCTGGAAGGATACGAATGAATGAATATAAAAGTGCATGCACCCAGCTAAATACAGTGCGCCAGACAAGCACACAAAATAGAAGTGCAAAATATTATTGGCGGCCCAAATGTTTGCAGGTCCACGTCATCGAGAGTAGGCATGCTCAATATACCCTTGTGGAATTACTCAAAGATGTAGAAAATATCCCATGCGCAACTTTCACAAACAACTATAAAACCCGTGCGTCTGCCCCCCCCCCCCCCATTTGTAGTTTTAGTCACAGCCTCATATCGATGTTAAGCGTCATGAATCATTGTGACCTTGATCTGATTACTACGACTCCATAATTCCGGAAGTTGGCAAGCATACAAACGTTTAAATTGATATCAAAACGAAAGCTATACCAACGGTGTGTTTATATCCGCTGACAAGTAATAACAAACACGTTGTTTTGCTCGATGCTGATTCATTCTAGGCAGGCAGCATTCATTGAGCATAATGTGCATGTATACGCATTCTCTAGTACATGTAAGTATGACACCAACCACCATGAAGAAACCTCAGTTTCCCATGACTTTCCCAGTACTAGTAGTAGTCCGATAGCCGGGCCTACAAGTTTGAATAAGAATTTCGTAGCAAAAACGGAACTCGTAGCCGCAATCATTTCCCCGTAGTTGGATTACGCGAAATACAAACCTATAATGATAATAGATAATTATTGATAAAAGTTATGATGTTATTCATGCTTTTCTGCGTTGACTAGTCGTCTATATAATTAAGTCAGCCACCACTATTATAAATTAGGTGTTGACATGGCAATTGGTTCAACATCCAAGGTTGGCTGCTCTTTTATTTTACAATGACCGCGGGCTACCTCATCACCTACTCAATAGTATGCGTTCCGTCTGTATAACTGACGTCACAAACGCAGAAGCGCGAATTTGGGAACCGCTATAAGTCTTGCGGTTCGGGTGGTTTCGGCCGCCGGCCGAGATTACTCGGCTGCCTAACGTTACTGATTGATATCGCATGCAAATCACTACCACGATCTTAAAAACGCATCACCAATTCTTCGGCAGTGCCATGGTAACGTAGGAACATGAACTACATCTATTTTCATCATGATAATGTTTCATTTTGAGGTTACAATTCGCATTGCACAAACAATTCGCAACGCAACTATATACCAATGAGTTCAGAGAACTGCCGGAACTCGAATGTGTGCGTGAAAAACAATGCCGTGGCTAAGAAATCGCGGTGGCAAATTTATTCCGCGAGCCATTATCACTTCCGAATAAAAACTGGTCCTGCAAAATCGCATCATTTGACATTTTCTTACACCCAAAGTGGACGTTTGTCCATGCGTCGTCATTATAGCCATTACCAGCGGTAAAGGACTTGTCTGATCATTGATGTGAACAGTAGAATGTTTGAAACTTTCACGTCACCAAACTCATTAGAGGTGACCCTTGCGTGGGGGGGGGGGGGGTGCTCTAATGAAAGGCTGCAAACAATCCTTCTTGGACTCTAGGATCTAGCTTCCGGGGCTCTTGGAGACTCCAACCGAAGGCTTTCTCTACCGCTGCCTCTAGAGATTGGAATCTCCTGAGTCTGTATTCTCCTACAGTTTAAATCTCGTCTGAAAACTTTATCATTAACGATATCACCACTGTTTTTATTGTTTGATTGGTCACTTTTGTTTGTAAAATCGCAAGGCTTGTGAGGTTGCTTCAGCTGGGCGTTTTAGTGTGTGTCTGTGGGGGGGGGGGGGATTCTCCTTCAGTTTTCCTCTGATCGGGCTAAAACTTTCTGGGGTGATTGGCCGCACGCACGCGGTGGTTTTGGGGGAAATAACATTCGAATAAAAAGGAAACCGGAAAAGGAAAAATTTTGGGTGAATTTGGGGCTGAAATGAGTAATAGAAACCGTGCGGTGCGACGTGCGTACCGTGGAAGTAGATCTAGGTAACGGACGCGCAGGTGAAAGTAGACGCGCAAACGGCATACATGGGGCGCGGCGCGGCGCGGCGTGTGCGTTTAGCGCGCAGAATTACTCAAAAGTAACTAACGTGCGCACGAAAGAGGACGTGCAAAAAGCGTGTACACGATCGTACGTACTATACTGTACATGTACATGTACAAATACGTACGTACGACGAATACGTATGGTACGCGACGTACGAAGGAGAATAGGAGGGCGTGTGCGCGCGTTGAATGCGCACTGGCATTTGACAATAACTGGTAGAACCGGACGACATTGAGCGATTCCCGCCGGCCGGCCGTAGGCGGGTAAATTATATTGTACTTATTAATTATGTACATATCTCAGAAACAACAAAATTAAGTAAACAGGAAATAATTCTGTAAGCTTTTTCTTGTGGTTTTAACACTGTAAACAATAGTAGAAAAAAACCCAGAGTAGTTTGTTTGTCTATGGGACGGATATTGGCTGTTGGGTTATCATAAATGTCATGCCCTAGTGAAGAATGTTGGCAGGAGATCATCTAAATTCAATTATAAACGATTGTGCACCAAGGATAATATTTACGACAGTACACCGGTATTGTGGAACGTTTTAATCATAGCTGTAGATTCTACGGTTGACTTAACCGCAAACATTCCGCGTTTTATAATGACAGCAACAACCACAACAAAATATTTTTGGAGTAAAAAATGAATCTGCGGGTGTACAATGTACGTGTTAAAAGGGACGCAGTTCTTTTCAAATATGATACCACGTTTACAGGATTTTCCAAACTTGGGGCCGTAAAATAATGGCAAAGGAACATAAGCATAACGATCCTAGGCATATGGTCTAATGTGAACTGACCTATTAATTTTCTCTCTTCTTTTTAGGGGGAAGGGGGGAAGAAAAGAGGGCCTGCGCCCTACGCCCTTAGATCTGCCACTGATTTAGGTCGTAATGGCATTTAGTTAAAACACCAGTTAGTGAGATAAGCTAGGACACCACAAGGGTCTGTTTCCAGAAAACCCACGAGAGCGGCCGTGGAGGCAAGGAGACCACGGCAGTGCTACTTTAGTTTTAACAGAAACAAATCCATTTACGGATACTAGCTATAGAGTATTTTCTAAATCGATAATAAATTATTGCAATTAGAACTCGGTCAAAATCCGTTAGCGGATTATGGACTGCGGCGGTCTAAATCCGCTAACACCATGGATGGATTTGTTTTGCCATATACCAATAGAAAGCCAAATGAGCAGGATAAATTACCAAATTATCAATCCGGCATTTAGTTTGATTTGTGTGTGATTTTTTTCTTTTTCTTCTTTTTTACAAGAAGTGCACAACCCCAAACTGAGACCGTAGTAGTTTCTTGTATCAAGGATACAAGAACAAATACAGCCCCAGACATTGTCTGAAATAAGTAAAACATGAAAACAGAAACCTGGCGTCGTCTTGACTTTACCAGCTAAACATCCAGTCGACACCCCGACTGTATACAATGCAGTGCCTTTGATGTTTAAAGGTTGACATTTATTTTGTTATCGTGACGCCATTCCACCAGAAATCGAGAATGAGCTAACATACTTGTTCTCCACAGTATTTCGAGATATCACCACAAATTAATTACTACAGGTGTGATTTGTTGTTGATACATCCCCCACCCCACAAAGGGCCCATTAGTGAGTGCCTGGCTCGATTAAACAACCACTTGAGTGGGAAAATACACAAATAAACACCCATCCGACAAAGGAGAAATTTCGTGTTGACTTTGTAGCAATCATTACCTAACACGGCGCTTAATTTGGCGCCTATTTTCAAGGTGTCCCGCCGTTAAATGAACCGTGTCAATTGGTGCATGTTGCAGTCATTGTTCATTCCGTAAACAAATCTACCAGCATTGTCACATAGTGTATATTTAGAGAAATAGAGAAAAGAAATCGAATTGCCTTGACGAGGATTTCAATCGCAAAACCTTGTGTTACTTAGCACGCTGTTTTTCGATTCCCCAGACAAGGCTAGTTCATTTGAAAAAATCGTACGTGTACGACTAAGAACTATAGGTCTTTTCCGGAAGTGGTAATCGACAATACCCATAACTCTTTAATTTCATGGCATAATTTCTATTAAATAATTCAATAATCACCCCGGTACAACATAAACAATTATTATAACAATATATTTCTTTCGAAATGCTTTTCAAAAACGGTTTGATACTTTTCACCTGAACTCAAAAGGACCAATCCACAACATGAGAGACCTTCCTAAACGAGGAGGTCCCGTCCTTCAGTTTTGTCTTCGCGTATCCGAGATCTTTAAGATAGGCCTATGTCTGATCGGAATCCCCGTATGTACGAAAACCACTAAAAACCACCAATGGTCGGTTATGAGATTTGTCTCAAGTAGACAAGTAAGCTTGATGACGAGCAGTGAATGCGACATCACAGATATTTGCAGTGGTTTATGTCAATATGTTGCTCCAAGCAAGAATGTGGCCCCAAACAAGAGTTTCGGTTACTTAGGAGAAGCGGCTTGTGGTTTTGTTTACGGCAAACAAAAACAGTCTAAAAATAAAAACATGTTTATCAAATACATATAAATCAGTATAAACAAATAAAAGCGAATTGTTTTCAGTTGTGGTGTCCTGTTTTATGAGCAGGTTTAAACTATAAAATATGAAAGATGCGATTTCTCGAACCTCAAGAATTGACGGAAGTCCGGAGAAGTAAAACTTCACCGCTTTCTTAATATTGTGGTTACCCAACCCAAGTTCCTCGTGCTACCCCGCGATGGGTCGCGGTCGGTCGGTCGGTCGGTCGGTCGGTCATGAGACAGGCATGCGATTAGCAGCACTTGCAACGGCGAGACGGATCGAGTAAAGTGTATCATATACGCACCAAATCAAAAACATCACAAGAAAGTTCCAACCCTCCAACTTCCTTAACATCATACCCCGGGCCTGCAGGACGCACAGCTCAAATGCTAAGTTGCTGCCCAGAAACTCAGCTAGGAACGTTTAATACAAGTTTGATGATTCTAAGTGACTCACTTTTCCATGGTCCCGAATTCGCCGAATGCAATATTATTTTTGCACGAACGTTGCTGGGCTACCCTGCATACAAACGTTTCGGAAACAGACGTCCGGTGTCACAGCCAATCCCCCCCCCCCCCCCCCCACCCAACCCGACGATTAGGACTCGGTCAAAATCCGTTAGCGGATTATGGACCGCGGTCTTAATCCGCTAACACCAACCCAACCCTGACCATAAAGTAAACCGAGATTCGGATGGACCGGGGTCCAAATCTATGGGGTCTACATCCGCTAGGACACGGCGGCGCCCAATTGCCGGTTGGCTACCGTCCTCGCTTTTTGACACAGAACATGCCACAGAACCCGACGAATTTCTTTAAAAAAGTTCCGTAGCTGGTGAAAATGTACAATCTATTGCCCGTAAACAGTTGGGCCAACCCTCCGGGAAAGGGTGTGGGCGAGGGTCAGTAAACGCGGCAGGCGGATTGTACCACGGATTTTTCACGATTTCTTATGAATGTGGATGACTTTTTGCCTCTGCCAGCTTACAGACAAATAATTAGCGGTGGCCGCGGGCTGCCTGCTTAGCTAAGCGTTGCATAATGCGCTTATCCCAGGTGTTTTGCCAAACTACAAGATAGCAATTGTAAATAGGTTAACCGAAATATTGTTTAAAACAACTGGACCGAAACCAAAACGGGGAAATAGTTGCAAAATTGTATCTCCATTCATAAACCAGGTGTATGTATAACAGCTCACTAATGGACTAATTGAACAGATACCTGCTACATTCCAAACACGACATCTCATTGTCCAATTATCTAACGACCATATTCCTAAAGAAAACGTATTTTTAATGGTTTCGCTTGACTGACAGTTAACCCCTAATTGAAATTTGGATTCCGGGTGTTTATTCTGGGGGGTCCATTCACAAGTAAACTAGCTGTTTGCCAACAATCCCACCAATATTCTTTAAAGTGCTATTCGCGTTACAAAATCTCAAACTATGTACAGTACAAAACATTTGATGAATGTACATGTAAACGTAACAAAAACGAATTTTACAAACCATATACATGACTCCATGAAACTGAAGAGTACCGCTCTACAATATATACATGTTTCCCACATGAAAACACAAAACCTTTTTGGTGGAATTTTTGGCCACACACAGGCTTAATGTAATTTAATGGTGTGTGACAGCAATATATTGCTCAAATTATGAAAGTTTATAGCAAGCAAGCAAGCAAGCGAGCAGGCAGGCAGGCAGGCAAAGCCAGGATGAGGCCACAGTTTGTGGGAGTTTAGAGGCCCCTAGAGGTCAGAGGCTCTGAACACCGGCCCAATCAGCCCATTTGATTATCCATCCTTTGGTATACGTAATGATTTTTAAACTAGGAAACCTAGAAAATATAGGAAAGTTACGAAACTTAGCAAACTACAGTAGAACTCGCCCAAATTGGACTCATACAGGTCAGATTTTCGCGCATATAGGACAAAACAATTTAGCAAATTGATTTCTAATGCATTACATACAAAATTCTCCAAATCGGGATGTATAACTCAGATTTTTGCCAAAATTTTAACTAATTTCTATTGCATTTTGATCCAGTATCAAACAATTTTCCATGCGCAAGTCGAATCACCGTTGTTAGCAAGTCAGATATAATTTCTCATACCGCTTTTATGGGCGGCCTAGTTGTGTGCGCTAAATCAGTTTCCTCTCTTCAACTCCATATCGTACGCACGTACACATATCTGACCCGATCTGCAAAAACTATTTTGATCTACATGTATGTTGGACACCTATTGCTGTTTCCGGTTCAAAAGTTATCTTTTCAACAGAAAATACTAGGGTATAATGTGGGTAAATCCTTAGATAATTTAGAATATAACTCAAATAAGGGTTTTGCTACATGCGACTAAGTTTTGCAGAGCGGGTCCAAATATTTTCTTTCTACCCGTGCTATGTATTTGGATTTTACCGAGTCGGCCGGCCAGTTAGTCGCCCATAGTAGAGGCTTCACAGCCTGTGACGACACAGCCTGGAATCTTTATCATTAGAGGGTGCTGTTTGCACACATCTTCCCCTCAGAATGAAGGGTATATGACGCCCCAAGAAGGAGAGAGGCTATAAGCTCTGGAATAAGACTATGCACATCATGCGCGGAACTTGGACCCAGCAGGTTGCAACTTAGCCTAGCCTACGTCCATATACGTTTGTCGGAATGCATTTCTTTTGTCACGTGGTTCTCCTTCCTATTCCTAACTCTGATTTGAATTCCGTGTCGCATCTGTAGTTGGACATCCCCAACTGGTGCTCTCTGGTAAGCTGTGATGGCTGTGTAGGTGGTGCAAGTCGGATAAATTTCCGAGCCCTAAACAATGGAAACAATAGCAACCTACTAGGTGTGCATAGTCCAGTCACACATTTTATTTCATCAACGATCATGTTGGTCCCCAAATCATGATGATCCAGCCACAGGTTCCCGAGATTTTGCAGATGATTGATTTCCGCACGATCTTGACCTTACACTTGATAATTGCTATGCCTACCCCATGTGCCAAGTTTGGTGAAGTTAGCTGTAAAATGGAACATTAAGGTGGGGGAAACAACACACACACACACACAGTAGTTTCACAGTCTCTTCGCAGCTCAACATAATGGAAGTTATTCCCACTAACCATGTAGACTATTGCCTTGGTTTGAGCCCTGTTTTAATTAATAATTTCTCATAAGTAAATTTGATTGTGAATTTTCAACAGTTTAGATGACATCGCCAGGTTAATCCGAGTCGGAAACAGCACTGTCCTCCCCACCGTTCATATCCTCCTCACTATCACTCTGTTTGTCCCAATCCTTCATGGTGGCACCCATCATGAAGTCGTCCTTGAGTACCTTCCATTTCTTGCTGTCAGTGCTGTCATTAGTCGGCTGGGTGTATTAACAAGAGAACAAACATTTTTTTAAATGAAACTTCGACCATCACAAGACAGAATCCTACTGGTCACTCAGAGAGTGACACAGAGGGAGGGAGGCTGCTAATGATGCAATCCCAAAGTGCTAAACCCCGCAATGGGTCACAAATGGGCACTCAACACTTCACAGATCTTTTACAAACTGTTATTGGACTAATATGTTTACTGAAATAAAAATTTATATTTGGCTCTTTGCATATAAGCTGTATTATCGACATACTATTAGTCGGTGTAATTTCCTTGTAAGAATATTTGGATTATACTTGTTTTAGTGAGTGCTGTACATCCCCCTCTGCCCTGCATTCCAAAGGACCATCCATAAATCGCATTACCGCACCACAATACACGTCCATGTCATCGCAGGAATCCACTACACCAAGCACAAACGATTTTATTTTGTGTTTTCTGTTATAGAATTTATGCTTAAACAACTTAAACAACTCTCAGAAGCAAACTAAATGTCCCAAACTCTACTCTTATCCTTACCCATCAAGTATATTTGGCTGTGAGATAAGTTACAGTTCCCTATAAGCTGCACGCGTACGCAATCACGCACTGCTTCCAAATGCCCCGCGACCCGCGTAGAACAAATACCTGCAGCCCGTACGCATAAAATAGACAGTTTGCTCATGGGGTTTGCTTTTAGGTGGTATATTTTCGCGCACAATGTTAACATGATTTTGTTGTAAACAAAAATCATGACAAACCGACCAAAGGATGTTGAGTTATCACATTTACCTTAGTTATCACATTACCTTAACCTTGACCCCAGACATCTCAATAAGAATCCCAATAACTTGTGTGAGATATTTATTAGGCCTCTACCACAGTTTTAGTAAAACAACAAACTGGTAGAACAAAGGTTAAGGATTGGCTCCAAGGAACCGAACAATGTACCTGATTTTTGCCGTTCTTCTTGGAGACGCCATCGATGCCCTTCAGCAGATCCAGGAAGTCCCCCTTCCTGACCGACGACTCAACCTCGATCCGTTTCCGTTCCGACTTAGTGGACTCCAACTTCACCTCGAACCTCTTCTGCTGTTTCTTGACGGCGTTGAAGAGCTGGACGACCCCTCTGTTAAGAATCAATTTCAAAAAGGAAGCGATGGATCTTTGCCAAACCCAACCTTAAGATAAGTAGACTGGATCCAGAAAATCTCTGACCGGCATGTCCATAATTTGGGAGCAAGTCAGTTGATTTACCAAGATTGACCACACTAAAGTGAAGAATAATAAGCTAGTTCTAATCTTGTGTTCAGTGCTAATAGTACCGGTAATTAACCCCTTCCAAAAATGAAGAAATTACAGTTATTGCCTGTTGTGGATAAGTAAGCCAGTCTGTTGATTTACCAAGATAGAGCACTCTAAAGTGAAGATTAGAGAACAAATTATAATCTAGTGTTAGTAGTAAATACATGTAACCCTGAGACAACAAATGAGTGTTTTTATCGTTTGCTGAGGTCATACCAATTTACAATGTGAGGATTGAATCCGCAAGGAAAGCCAAATGAATGCATCTTATTCAGCCACAGAAATAGCACACTTTATTCAAACTATCAACCTCATGGATTTGTTTTAGATACCTGGCCTTCCACTCCCAACTGTAAAACCACGAATGTGATCAAAACCCTCCACAAAAAGACGCCTAGCTTCTCTGGTCTCATTGGAATGATCCGTGAGCGATGTTGGTTATTTTTTTGTGACAAACTTCATATGTGTAACTATACATATCAGAACAAATAAAAATCATCTTGGGCTATATATATAAAACATTCTAAACTGACCCATATTTAGTGTTTGGCTATGCAGTAAACATAAATCCCTTGAAACGATGTTAAAGGCCTAGGACACTGATTTGCGGGAAAACAGATATCTTATATATGAACATGACGGGCAAAGATTCGTTTTCCGGTTAAACCAA
>JAVCKS010050951.1:0-10094 GCA_032273685.1 Pteraster tesselatus
GAATCAGAAGAACTTGTTTTATATAATACATATTCCTGTTTCTCTTTGCGTGATCGGTAAGAGCCCCACTTTAAGCAGGAATTGATAGAAGACAATACATGAACATAATATTCTTGTTAATTGTCCAAATCTTTGTTTTTGTTTTATCATCTTCTCTCATGTTATTCTTTGCGTCTATTTCCCTTTTGTTATTCTTTCTATCATCTCTAATGTTTAATTTCTGTTATTCTTTGCCAGCTTTTATCGTTCTATCAATTTCTCGTTCCATCTTTCTTTTCATTTAATTCTCTGTATTTCTTCCATCATCTTCTCCTATGTTATTCTTATAACTATTATTTGTTTCTATCCTATCAATTTCAATTTACATTTTCCATATATCTTTCCTAAAGTTATCGTACATGATTTGTTTTTCTTCATTTCCTTGTTATTGTTTGTTCTTCCATTTAAACTTTTTCTTTCTAGCTTTCCTATTTCTTCATCAATTCTGTGACGGGAATTAATAATATGGGTCAGGGAGTTTCTGGAAAGTCAGGGAATATGTCAATTTCATCTTCATAGTGTTAGTAGTGTTTGATAGTCATGGATATAAGAGATTATGATATATCCAATCGGAACCATTATGGGATGTTGCAAGTAGTGCGGAGGGAGGAGGGGGGTTGGATATTTATATATGTATATATACACCGTAATATATGCCAACTTGAAGGATTTGTGCCCGAGGCAAAATTATTGCATGTAAAGTTCTTAACTGTTATAAGCTTTCTTGGCTGGAGTGTCATCCTTATCCACACCAAATGGAGTTTTGATGCCAGTAGAAGGCCTGCCGCTCTGCAGGTAACTGCCCAGGCGACTCATTTTAAGGATCCTCGAGTCATGCACCGACCCGGGCCATCTACAATGACATGCATACTGAAATGTAAATATATATATATATATATGTTGATATCTACATCTAAAATTAATATAAACATATTATATATAAAAATGTGAACATGGAGGGAACAGGTGGAGATTTGTTGGAAGTTATTTTTCCCCTAGGTGACATGTAATTGCAGAATATGCAGACCATTTTAATTATTTTTAGTAATTAAATGACATGCTTCCAGCTGCCCAGCAGCGACTGAAAAGCGGTGGGCCAATGACGAACTCTGGTGCATGGCCGAGTGGTGTGTGTGGGAAGGGTGTAGCTGCCAACTCAATCCAGTGTACAACATGTAGGAAATGGGTTCACAGGCGATGTAGTGGAGTGAAGGGTAGTCTTCAGGCTGCTAGCGCCACAGTCTCCTGTAAGAGATGTCGGGGTGATGGTCCACAGTCGGAGGAGAGAGAAGCGGGTCTGGACGTCTGCGGTGACACGTATGAGGTGGTGGAGTCGTCCTGCTACCTGGGTGACATGCTGGGTGCTGAGGGAGGATCAGACGCAGCAGTGACATCACGCGTGAGGAGTGGGTGGAAGAAGTTCAAGGAGCTGGCCCTATTTTTGACATTCAAGGCGTCGCCCCTGAAGATGAAGGGCCAGGTGTACATTGTACACTGCCTGTGTCCGAAGCTGTATGGTATACGGCTGCGAGACATGGCCCACAAGGGAGGGGGGGAACATCCAGCAGATAGAACGAGCAGAGATGAGAATGATCAGGTGGATGTGTTGGGTGTCTCTGGCTGACAGGCTGTCTAGTGAGGAGCTGAGGAGGAGAGTGGGAGTGGAGGGGATGTGCATCGTATTGAGGAGGCACAGGCTAAGGTGGTTTGATCATGTGGAGGGAAAGGAGGATGTGAAATGGGTCAAGGAGGTGTACCAACGTAATTGTGGGTGGGCCAACGCCCGTTGGCCGACCGCGCAAGACGTGGCAGAGCTCCGTGTCAAATGACATGCAACTGCTTTGAGTCAATGCAAGGGATGCGACGGACAGGGCCAAGTGGAGGAGAGCCATAGGGAGAAAGCAGGCCAACCCAAAACAGACTGGACAACGGCCTTAAAACGGACATAATGGTGTACACGTCAGCCAATGGAATTGTAGCGGGCACTGTACTGTATCTAGGCAGATATCGTTGCACGCGCTATATATGTGTATCTGTTGCTAGACTCCTACGCAGGCAGTGCTAGCTATGCCGTCAGATAACTGCGGGAATACCGGTACTTCTTACATGTATACGTTGATGAGCCCCTCAATATAACACAGGCCTGTGAGTGGAACCTAAAAAAAAAGCGGAAATAGTACACTCACAACTCTTTCGGCGTTTAACATAAGTAGTTTTGAACACTAGTTTTCTGCACATATGTTTCAAAAGAGGGCGCTAGTTTCCAGTACTTAATTAATTAATTAGGATTGGTAATGCGCGCCCTCTAGCGTTATTATCAATAATCTGTCTCTGACAAAGACTACACCTAGAAACTCCGGGTCCGATATATTTTACACAGCGAACAAAATAGAGAATTACGATGAAATCAACGTGGGTGTAGAAATATAATGAAATTTAACTTTGGAGAAGACAATTTTTAGGAAAGAACTTTAGCAAATCTTTGTTTCAAGGTTGTAGATGCTCCGTGGTATCATGGCGCTATAATGTGGTATACACAGGTTTACACATGTTTTGTTGTATCGTTAACGACTGCAAAGACTAGAATGTTCTTATGAATATCGACATACAGTGTACATTGCTGACTTGTTTTTGCATGACTCCGCTGTATTTTTAGGGAAGTTGTTTGTACAGGCTGTACTTTTTCACAAATCCAAACATTGTACTTATTTAAGAAATAAGTACAAAAACATTCTGCAAAATGTTCAAATTCCTTGAAATCAAAAACAGACTTAAACACACGATATTATCTTTTTGTGGTTTTATGACTGCAGGCCAAGGTAATGCTTACGCTATAGCTACTTTGTACAACATTGTAATTAAATACACGTTTATTTTGACTCGCCCAGCGGGCTACTGAAGGAAGGGTTTTGACTCGCCCGCCGCTAGTTTCACTCGCATTTGGCGACCGGGCGACCGCTAAGTTCGAGCCCTGAATTTAATGATGAATGCAGCGCGCATCTATATCTGCATAGCTCGTGCGTATTGTTATGCTAGCTAGGGACGCTAAGTTCTCCATTTCTCGAATATCGAACGCAAACTCATATCAGCTCAGCTTAGTAAATCAACGAAAATATGGACAAATTCCTTATACGAGCGGGTAGCTCGCAGGCTCCTGATCATCATCCAAGTCATCCAGGACCTGAAAACGACAGCATTGTTGTCCAAGCACAGCCACAACCGCCAAAAAAAAAAAAGAATTGTTGTCGCAAACAATCCAACAGTGAAGTCGTGGGGCTTCGACTGGCTCGAGTCGGAAATGGTACCGGGGCGGAACGGCGGCAAGGGAGGTCTACGGATCCACTGCGTTGCTTGCCGCCAGTATGTTCCCAAGACCTCGCGTAACAACAGAGGGTCGGTCTCCAATGACCCCTACATAGTGGGCACGAATAACATTAAACAGTTTTCGGCCGTCCGGCACAGCCAGAGCCAGGGGCATGTCCATGCATATGGTAAGTAGAATTTGATATAAATCTTGATAAATGATTTGATACCTAGATAGTTGAACTTGTTGAAGATGTTCAAGGAATATGAAAAAACAGATTAAAGTATTAAAATGATTTAAATGGGAAATAGTTATGTCACCGGAATTGTATGACCATCAGAGTTGACCTCCAGAAAGTCTTCTTCTTTTTTTTGGGAGGGAGAGAAGAGTAACTGCTCATTAGTTATTAGAATTGTTGAATAAAGCAGAGTGTCTGAAGTGTAAAATTAATTTAATTACGGCAAGTGCAAGAGAAATAAATACAAGACACAAATGAGGACACCAATAAACAAATGATCACTTCATATCATAATTTCATTTTCATATAACCTGTCATATAAACTTGTTACTATGTAAACTGGAATTTAACTGGTAACAAAATACTTGGATTTATTGCAGTATTTTATCATAAAATTATCAAGCAGTCAAGCTAGATAGTAGAAATTGGAATCCACTCAATCCAGGAATCTGATATTTATTTACTACTATTCGTAATTTAGTATTACTATAAATACAATTATAACATTACCGCGGTTTGTAGTGAAGTAATTAATTTTTGTTTTCCTTAAAGATTCCTGGAAAAAGGACCTGATCACTACCCAACCGATCGTCAAGGCTGTGATAGCAATGGATGAGAAAGCACACAGCAAGATGGTGAAGCTCTTCGACATCTGCTACCACATAGCGAAGCATGAGCTCCCGTTCACCTATTATCCATTCTTGGCCAAGCTGGAGAAGAGACACGGCGTGGAGCTTGGATTTACTTACCAGAATCCAGTCCAGGCCCACACCTTCACCGAGTTCCTAGCAGAGGATATACGAGACAAAGTAGATGAAGCTGTACGGAAGGCACGCTACATGAGCATCCTCGTTGACGGGAGTACCGATAGAAGTACATCGGAAAAGGAGTTGATGTATGTGAAGTACCTGGAGGATGGCATTCCACGCACACGGTACTTTAGGTGAGTTCTCTCTTTAGCGAAGTCTCTTCATGTTCATGCACCAGAAATATATATACATGTGATCTTAATATTATAATACATTTGCTCAGTTTTGCATTTGCTTGAATGTCATTACATGTACTGACAGTACTATTATATAGATTTATAATTTTCTATTTTTCTAAAATTTTCCTTTTTAATATTTCAGCATCCAAGATGTTAAGTGTGCAAATGCAGATGGAATTCTGGAGGCGCTCAATACAACATTCCAGCAACACAACATCCCAGACTGGAAGAAGAACTTGATTGGCTTCTGCGCTGATGGTGCAAGCGTTAACTTTGGATGTCGAGAAGGTGTCGTTGCTAAACTGGCTGCAGAGATGCCATGGGTCCTAGGCATACATTGTATAGCTCACCGACTGGAATTGGCTTCAAAGGATGCATTCAAGGACAGCTTCTTCACTAAAGAGGTGGGTGTACTGTATATACCATTGATAATTGTCCTATTTTTTTATATATAAAATTCAAAAACAGGGAAAAGTTGATTTCACAATGAAAGCAATTAGCGAAAGTGTATTATATTTGTTCAAAGTGACATACAAACTTTTTACAAAGTATTCATTTTGATTGTGATTTTATTTTCTGCTTTTCAGATTGATGCCTTCTTGACGTTGTATGCATCCTTCTATCGTAAGTCTCCGAAGCGAGTCCGTGAGCTGAACAACATGGCTGATGTACTTGAAGAAAACATTCTTCGACCAACCCGGGCAGATGGAACTCGTTGGTCTACCACAGAAGACGTGCTCTGCATGCACTAGTGAGGAACTATCCAACTGTTGTGGCGCACCTGACTGAACTAGGCAGTGAACAGAGGACAGACATCAAAAAGGAGGATGCAGCCAAGGCCCGTGGGATGGTCAAGAAGATATCATCCTACAAATTTGTTCTACACATGGCTTTGTACATTGACCTTCTTGAAGAACTGTCGCAACTGTCACTTGCATTTCAACAGAACGACATTTGTTTGTCTGACATTATGTTGCATCTTAGAACGACGAAATCTGTTCTTATGGAGATGGCAGATGGCCAGGATGGGGCAAAACTGCAGTCAGTCAAGGTGGCACATACCAAGGTGTCACCTTAAGTGGTATAGAAGACGGCAGTGCTGAGTTTGATGCGGCCCGTAATGATCTGGTACAACCCCTTGTTACCTGCATAGGACAGAGGTTTTCTTCATTCACAGAGAATGAGGTTTTCTCTGCAATTTCATCGCTGGACCCCAAGACATGGCCAAATGACCTTACAGGCTTTGAATTCAGCGACAGGGATGCCCAGATCCTCATTGAGCACTTCAAGGACACACTGGTTGCTCATGGATGTGATCCTGACGGACCTGACCAGGCTACGTCAGAGTGGGTGAGGCTGAAGAAGATCATCCCAATATATTATAAGCCAACTACAACATGGCAGTCTCTATGGGGGACTCTTTTCCAGAAGCGGCAAGCAGAGTATCCTAGTTTTCTTCACATAATATAGATGATTAAGGTACTTCCCTTCGCTACAGCACAGGTAGAAAGGGGCTTCTCCCTAATGAACAGAGTGAAAACTGACTGGAGGGTCCGTCTTAACACCTGCACGCTGGACGACCTTATGATGATAAGTCTTGAGGGCCCTTCAGAAGAGGAATACACCACAAGTTCTGCTGTAGCTAGATGGAACAGAGCAGGCAAGCAAAGCAGGCGCCCAAATGTCCAACCCTATGGTCAGCGGCTTGCAGATGCTGCGGATCCTGATCCCATCCCTGAGCCAATCATTCCCATGGACGAGGGTTCTGACGAGGGTCCTGACGAGGGTCCTGATGAGGCTGGTCTTGAAGAGGGTCTGTAGCTGTAGGAGTGTAGGGAGAGGGACTGTGTTCTGCTATTTCTATGCAGTTTGGATCTGGAGGAAGAGTGGAAGACACAGAAACTTAAATTGATTAAACTGTTGAGCACTTGAGCAGAGCCGAACAAAGATACAGTCTGTGCCTGGCCTGTATATGTTGTTTTGAATACATTATTTATTACATGTGACATATTTGCAGGCAAGCATTATTTGCCTGTCCACTCAAAAATTTCAAGAGCATTGGAAAAATCATGTTCTTACTTATTAAATGGAAACATGGAATATAGACAGATAAGCTAAATTTCTCAACTCATTTCTTATTCCTTCAAATTTAAAAACAAAAGGTGCATGTTCCTGCCTTATGTACATAGAAGATTTGCCAAATATATAAGTATAAAAGTAAAAGTACTCTATTGATTATAATTTAACTATTATCATATATTTATAAGTTGATTATTATTGATTAGTATAGTATTATAGGAGTTACTAGATACTTACATATTATTATTGGATTCTTGCCACTCAGTTGAATCAACAGAATCATGTCATTGTCATCATGTCAAGACTGCGAGTGACTGAGAGTCGGCTGCTGAGAGTGGGTACTGTATCATTAGTAATTCAGGAAATGAGCTACTGTATATGACCGACTATGAACCTGTGGTGGTGTGAGTAATATATAAGCCAGGAAGCCTACTAAATAAAGAATTTGTATCCGTTTGTGAATTAATTAAAAAAGTAGCCCCCGAAAGCTGATTGAAAAAAATAGCCCCTGAAAAAAGTAGCCCCCGAAAGTTGAAAAAGTAGCCCCCGAAAATTTCATAAAAATTGAAAAAGGAGCCCCCGAAATAAAAAAGTTTATTTTTTGCCTGCCCAACTGAGTTGGATGATTTTATTCAACTGAGCGGAAGAGCTGGTCGGGATGGAACACAGAGTGTTTCCATCTTGACATACTTCCCTGGTGCTAGCGCTGGGTTAAAAACCAGTGATGACATGAAGGCATTCTTGAAGGGGGACATATGCACTTATGCAGACGCAAGGTGATTAGAGCAAGCTTCCCAGCCAACCAGGAAGGCAGTGTTGTTAACCACAATTGTTGTGAGATTTGTGCTCCATTATGCATATGCCAGGAAGGAGAATGCCAAATGCCATCTCCTTTTGCCGAGGTAAAGTTCAGGGACACTCTGACCCATGGAATTTCTACATCAGAGATAAGGGTCGTGTCCGTCCCAGATAACAAGATCCAGGAGGTTACCGAGCAGCTTGACACTTTGAGGGTGAACCTCTTGACAGAGAGCAGTAGTCATCTTTACACTGGTGAAGACATATCATGTGGCTTTTTATTTAACACAATGAAAGCAATCATCACATAATGTAACATTGTGTTTCCCTTTAACAAATTTGATGACAGATACACTTTCTACCGCAAGGATGTTTCACAGGCGGCCTTGAACAATGTAAAAACGTGTGTATATAACTATGTTGACAGTCTTGACAGTGCCACTAACTCCGATATTGAGACTAATTCATGTTCTAGTATTTCGGAATCAGATGAGGAAGATGTGTTTAGTGGCGAGTATGCAGAATTGGGACCACAGTGTAGTAGTGAGAGTGACTGAATAACACAATATGGCAATGCTACAATAGTGTAATTGTGACAAGTTCCTGTGAAATCAGATTGAACTTACAGAGTTTATGCAAGATGCATTTCCCGTGTTTGGACCAAAACATTGTCCATGTTTGGGCCGATGTTGACACAAATTTGAATTTCAAGAATAAGCAAATTTTGAATGTTTATCAAGAACCATGAAATAGAATGAAATATAAACCTAAGCTGCTCGACAATTATTTGATGACTTGTGCACACAACCTTTTGGTTTAAATGACTGACCCAGCCTTTTATTCCATTTCAGGTTTTTATTATACTGCCAATAATCCTTCATGGATTTTCGGGGACAAAAATGACAATTTAACATTGAATTCAATTTTTGACAAAACATCACAAGGCATTAATTTTTTTGTATTTATACCACAGATCATTGTACATGTAGTTGGAAAGCAGTTTGCAGCAGCTTCATTCGTATATTTTCTTGTTGCATAACTACAATTATTAACTTCACGATTAAATGGTCATATACAATGAAATAAAGTGCACTGACAATAGAGATTACTCCTCTTTCAATCTACCAGTCACCAATATTTGACCCGCCACCAAGTTCTATATTGTTGGCAATAATATGTTACTATATCTCGATTAAATTCATATTGCAACGGAGTCCCAAAAATTAATTACATTTGTTGTGATTATTATTTTTCTATGGTGTATCAAGTTTCCCGATTTGGATGACCTTTTTTAACTAAAAAAAATCACACTGATATTGGGTAAAAACCAACTTAAATTTTAAAATAATTAATAAACTATGGTCAATCAACCTCCCTTTAAAACACTATGAGGAAATAACCATGACATGAAACATTTTCCGACCCTTTCTGTAAAAGGTTTCAGGAGAAAAAGTCTTTTCAAAATTAAGAATTGTGGCAATTAAAATACTAACTTCGTTCAAAAATTGTCTTAATTTCACTCTGATTAATATTGTCAGAAAGGCAAGACCACATAAACTTATAAATCCAATATTTTGTTTATCATTTTTAAAGAAATTTTTTAACTTCTGTGCCAAATTACACAGAATTATTCTTTGGGAATAATGCCTCATTCAAATGGAGGTGATCTGTGGTCACAATTTAACAACATACAATACAGTGTACTTGTACCTGTAAGAGTTTCACGTACAATCAAGTGAAACCTGGTTTGATGATACGTTTTCCTAGATTATTTATTTTTATTTAGGGTGGTTGTAAAGAACAAGAGGAGTGAATTATGATTGTAATAAACATATTCTTTCAGAAAACACTGTTGTACCGTTCCTTTTACTATCTCTTGCTATCTCTTCCCATCTTCCATTTGTGAAGGTCAGGAACATTCAGCGTTGAAAGTACTGAGCGGGGGAAATCGGGAAACTGGAAATGCTTTCTACCAGGTTGCACTTCAAAAATCTTATTACTGTGCATTTCCAAAGCCAATTCTGGTTGATCTTTTGTGATTTTGGGTGTATGCTCCCCACTTGGCTTCTTGATGTGCGCCTGTTGGTTGATTGTGTTAATTATAGCATCGCAGGTTTGTGCAGATCAACTAATCCGGTCTATACTCTTACTGGTTACTTTACCTCTCAATCCAATACAGTTCTCTTTGCATACTCTATTCTGATGCTCGATTACGCGATCTACTTCTATATTTTGTTGGAATTCGCCTGCTTTATTGATGAACCTGTTCCATTTCAGTTCGTAGGCCGAAACTCGAGGCAGGAGCTGTTGGTCGAAAGGGCTGCCTGAAAAGACCCCCAGGAGGAGGATCGCGTGAAGGCCTCTTGCCGAACTTCTCTTTGTTGGCCTTTTCTGCCTGTCTCATCCTCTTCTCGTCATCAGAATCAGTGGCGATTTCCAGCGATACGTACTCGTGGACCGTACTCCACTTGCCTTCTGATGAATCAGCTGGGCGAATAAGCTTGACTCTCTGTTCGATGGCTTTTTTAGCCTGGTGCAAGCTTACACGGGCGGCGTTGACCTGTTCATTATGAACATGATCCAGCGATGATAGAGCGTCGTCGATAGAATCAGTGATTTCCGAGCAGAATTTATATTGCTCGATATTG
>JAVCKS010050973.1:0-10088 GCA_032273685.1 Pteraster tesselatus
TTAAGTGGCGGCCGCCAGTTAATTAAGTGGCGGCCGCCAGTTAATTAAGTGGCGGCCGCCAGTTATTAAGTGGCGGCCGCCAGTTAATTAAGTGGCGGTCGCCAGTTATTAAGTGGCGGCCGCCAGTTAATTAAGTGGCGGTCGCCAGTTATTAAGTGTCGGCAGCCAGGTGAAAGAGAAACGCTCCCATGTGAAAGAGAAACGCTCCCACGTGAAAGAGAAACACTCTCACGTGAAAGAGAAACGCAACGTGGCACCAATGGGCTTCCGTAGAAAGGCGTACATGAGAGCCAATCTCCGTTACCACCAGTACCAGTAGGCCTACAGAGTGAGAAAATTATTGTGACGTACGTCAATATATACAAACAAGTCTTTTAGTGAACGATCCTTGCATAACTAATCAATTCGTGACGAACGTTCAGCTGTTTATTTTGTGCACTCGAACTGTCTCTTACCATGTATAGATGCACATTCACCTATGAACTTGCTCCATATATTATAACCACTTTCGCTTTCAAATCTGCGCTATGAAAACCCGCGAAAGGGATGATTTTGGTAACCTAAACAATATCTCTAAACAA
This sequence comes from Pteraster tesselatus, assembly GCA_032273685.1. NCBI lineage: Eukaryota > Metazoa > Echinodermata > Asteroidea > Velatida > Pterasteridae > Pteraster > Pteraster tesselatus. The sequence goes on from JAVCKS010050973.1 coordinate 582, forward strand.
GGAATTATCTTTGCAAGCTGTCCTCGTTGGAATTGGAAAAGGAACTGCAACTAGTTGTCACTGAGTTGGGGATGAGAATTCGTGATTTGCCATTTGTCGTTATGAGTGTGTTGCTGTACGTGGTAGCATGTTGGTTGTGCATTGTCCATGGACAATCGATCGACACAGAACGGCAAGGTAAGCCCGATTTCTATAGATCTGGTATTGGTGCGTTAATATAATAAAAAGACCGAGATTACCTGGGGTTTTGTTGTTGTCTTTTGTTGTTTGTACCGCGTAGTTAAAAATAATTATTTTGTATTGTTACATATAAAGTATTTTATTTAAATATAATTGCATCAAATTAATCTGTAGTTCCATACAGTCATCTGCAAAAGCTTAAATCTAATATTAAAAAGTAGCGCCTTTTTAATACTAATAGTAAAACTAAAAGTAGAGAATAATATTAAATATTATTATTATAATTGTTGCTAATATAACGTTTCGCTTGAAGAAATAATCAGGGGCTTCCCTTTAAAATAAAGTACCAGTGCCGGAAGGAACAAAAGGATTCTCCTTCACACACCCCACCCACAGAGAACTTGAATTATTACCTGTGTATATTTTGAAGGCAAGGGAGAGACATTAAATATACATGTATAGGTTTTCCCGGCAAAAAGTTCGTTTTAGTAGAACGGTCATTCAGTTTTACACAGATTTTGAAATTCTTTCTTTTTAACCAAACGGGCAATCTGGTTTATCCTCATTCATCCAATTACACGACTGATGTGCAGAATGTTTCTGGCGTTCGATTTCGCGTTTGGAACACGATCACAATCCAGAACGCACAATTTAGGTTTCTTTCTGAGTTGTAGGCAGTCAACTTAGCAATTCAGGAAATTAATTAAAACTGTAGCTTTTGTTGTATTGGTGGAGACTGTGAATACAGATAAATAAACGTCAAAAACGTCAATCAAACGAGAGAATAAATACTGACACAACCTGCTTTTATGATTTATTCCATACAAGTTTGTTTTAATTTTTAATTTATGATTTTAACTTAAATTCTACGCATTTAGTTAAAGAGTTTCAAGTTTTGCTTGGACGTTTGTTCGGTATTTTGAAGGAATTAAAGTCGCTTTTGTTTTGAAAAAGGTATCTGTGCAGAATTGAATGCACAATAATACATTTGGCCGCTTATTTCTGAAATAAGCTTGCACTTTTGAAATCACCGCACGCAATGAAAAAGAATGCTTTTTCGTAGAATTCAACTAAAGTTTGAGGATGTCTGTTCAAATTTACACGAAAAAACGACTGATCTTCATAAATTAATGACGATGCTGCGAAATTGGCCGGGAAAACCTATAGTATTGATTAAAACATTCTCCAAAAAGTGTTGTTTTTTCACAACCGAATAGCATAAAAATATTGTGTTTTCCATTCACGATTGAGTAATTTCCGTGGGTGCGTGAGACCGACCGTTCCACTCAGAAATACAGGCTCGAAACAATGAACTCTAACCAGACAATATAAAATCACAGGGAGATGTGTCAAAGGTCCTGAAGGAAAATTTCCCAAAAGGTGTTCCTACTTTTTCGACCTGGACGTCCCAATGCGCCAGTTGGTACTCAATAGCCGTACAAGTCAGATGCTTCGTACAACGTGGCAGCAACTAACGAATAAAACATACAGTATAATATTCCATATATTTTGCCAAGTCTGTAAAATCATGTTTGGTATGAATGAAATATGGTGAGAAGCTATAATACAATTTATAATACCATAGATCCACCGCTACAATGTGTACCTTATAGGCTAATCTTCCCTCTGTGAACAAAAAAACTTCACTCGGCTCTTTGGGTTTAGATTTAGTTATTAGCGATGCGGGTGGGGATCAGGTTGGCTTCACCACCGTGTTCGTATCCCGGGCTGACATGTGAATTGGATTTTGTATGTACACACTGATTTCGTTCACCACCTGCGTATAATAGCTTATACATGTAGTAATGCATACTGGTGATATGATAGAAGTTTTTACTTTTAGTCACACCAAGGGTCTGTGTCGTAAGCGGAAATAATTATAACTTTTAAAACATTATACAGAAGTTTTAAAACCCAAATAATCACCGAGTGTTTAGGCCCAGTTCAAACGTCGAACTTCTGCCGTGTCTAATTCAAAATTTTCTTCTTTTAAGATCACCTGTATAACAAAATGTTATAGGAGAGTACGCCTCCTCGCTAAACGAATTTGTCTTAGTGTCATGATACAGCGTCTCCGTTCAAGGCCCGTCATTGTTTGTTTTTGTTTAGTTAGACAATGTCTGGGGTTACGAAATAGAATATTCAGCCCGTCCAAATCACTTCCCTGAAAAGAAGAAGACAACAAAACAGAAATGTAGAGTCCGTCATCAACATTACAAAACAGTACAGGTACGAATTACTACCAAATAGGGTAGCAGATTGTGTCATTTTTTGAATGTGCCTCCCAGGCTCTTTTTGAAAGTTGTCAAAGACGAGCTATTATTCCAATCGTTTGCAGAGCGAACAAAAAACGAGTATTTAAAGCAATAAGTTCTGGCAAATGGTATGAGTAGTTTCAAATTGTGGTCCAATCGTCCTGGCTGGAGTGAATTTATTCAACAAATTAACATTAATAAGATTATTTAAAATCTTGTAGCTCATTATAAGGCAAAATATTTTCTTCTGTCTGGTAGTGAGGTCCAACCAATTTAAGATAGAAGACTTTCATAATCTGACCCTCAATCGTTGCTTAGGAATCTAGCATAACGAACTAGATTCAACAGAAATTCGACGTTTGAAGCAAATGTCGCACTTCTGCCGATCTTTTGCCATTGCAAATTAATTAAATTAGACACGGCAGAAATTCGACGTTTGAACTGGTTTTTTTTGTAAAAGGTCTCATAATAATGATTAGGCCTATACTGTATCGTTTTTGTTTTGTTTTACCATGCAGCTTCGGGTTGTACATTTTAATTTAGTATGTACGGGATATTGCAGGGGCCTATAGATTTGTGAAATTGTTTTTATTGTTATATCTTAGCATGTATTTGTTTTATCTACCGTATGGATTAACCTATACTGTATTTATACTAATACTATTGATTATTAATCCTATGTATAGTGTGCTATAATTGATTGGTCTATTGTTAGCATTGCGTGTACCGGGATGAAAGTAAATACAACTGGTAATTCAGCGACGTTGAGCCGCAGCGGCATACGGTTTTTCAAAGTCTGTTTTCTCGTGATTATTATAATCCTGAATTGTCGAACTCCTATAGGTAACCATAAATACTATAATATTCAGAAAACTAGCCACGTTTACTCAGTTTACGAGTGAACATTTCCAGAGGTGGATTGCGGATCGACATGTACACGAGACTGTCATTACGAATATTTCCCGATAACTGTTGTACTGACTCAAGGCAAAATCACTTTCTAATGTAAATATATAACTACCGCTGTGGTAAACATGATTATACGTTTATGGTATGTGCTTACGACCTTGGGTTTGTTGTCTTATGCCCAATTGTTATATTACAAACAAAGCTAGATGTTTGGTCTGCTGGTGCAATTTAACGACCCGTAACTTGGGAGCCTATGGCGCGAGCGGAAGGGGAATTATATACGTACTGCTATGAGGAAAATTGTAGGCGGTAATTTTGGTAAAACCTACAAGGTTCGGGTGTCCTCAAGATTCGAACCAACCACCAACCATAAAACGATAATTAAATATACCTAGGCCTATGCATTATAGCCTATAGTAGATTACCACATTGTGTACGGATACCTATCCCCGCAGCATACCTCAACTTATGCTAAAATAATATCTGCATTTTCACAAAATGTTCTTTTAAATTATATAGATCTGCTGTTTTTCCCTTACGGGTTATTGGAAGGCGACCTAGAATTACCACTGCTTGACGATACTGGAATTGAAATTGAAGAACTTTCTATTAGCTCCTTTCCATTTTTTGACCAGAATCACCTATCTTTGTATGTGAGTATAGGGTGGAATAATTACAGTACTTTTATAATGCATGTACTATAGCATAATGTACATGTACTATAATGTACAATGTATAGGTAGCATTTACTATACGGTCTATACCTGTTGCTGGCCCAATACGTTTTTATGTTTTCTTTAGACAGTATTTTTAAGTACATTTCAGCAGTAGACCATTTTTTATTGAAAGGATGGGATTTAATTAAACAGAAAACCACAAGTCTGCTGGGAAGTGCATGTATACTGACCAGAATGAAGTGCAAATACTTTTTTGAGTGTGCGTGCTGTCAGACCAATTCATTGCCTAACAGACCAATTCATTGCCTATAAGGGAGTGACTCTACATAGCTCATTCTGTGCAACCATTGGATCGTTGGATTGAAAACGCTGTTAGCCTCCATATAATCCGAATTTAATAGAGGTTTAACGTACACATTAAGAAGCAAAGGTTAAAATTTGCACTCTAAATACTGATATAATAGCAGCACCCATAGGGTGCACATTTACAACACAAATTTACAAAACAATTTGGAGTGCAGATTTTTCCCTATCCTGTATAGGGCTCGGGCTAATATTACACGGTTTTAAGGGGTTCCGCTCTGCCTGCATCTGACTTTGCACTTTTCCATGATCAGGTAAACACCAATGGCGTAATATCGTTTCTTCAAAACGTGGAGCAGTACACGCCAGACAGTTTCCCGCTAGGAAACAACCGGCGAATTGTGGCTCCTTTCTGGGCCGACGTGGACATTACAAACGGTGGACATGTGTGGTACCGACAGAGCCATGACCCCGCGTTGCTGCGACTTGCAACGGATGAAGTAGCCCGCGTCTTCACCGTGGAGTTCAAGTTCAATCGGTTTCGTGCGCAGTGGTTGTTAATTGCTACGTGGGATAAAGTAGCGTTCTACAGCTCACGCGGACAAGCTGGGCAAATTGGAAACGTAAGTTGGGCATTACCTAGGACTGACGAAGCTGAAGTTAGTTTCTAATTCGCAGCGCGGGAAAAATCATTATTCTCGCAACAAATTTGACAATAATTATTACCATTATATCACTTCTTTCTTTTTCTTTTTAGAAAGAAAACACTTTTCAAGCTGTACTGATCACGGATGGTACATACTCGTTCACTATCTTCAACTATGGCGAAATCCAATGGACGACTGGTGCATCTAGCTATGGCAACAAGTTGACGGGACTTGCGGGCGACAGCGAGTTGGCAGTACCGGCTCAGGTTGGTGGAAGTTTAGTTGCATGATAAAGTAGGGCTTTCGGATTACACCATTATGTTTCGGTTTTCGTAATCTTATTGAAACTGAATTTTTGTTAAGTTTCAACCAGTTCATCCATCTCAGCCCTGTAACACGAAGCCTCAGTCAATGTATCATTGTTTACTGTTTAGGCCTATAGGCCTCATACGTTGTATGACCTCGAAAACGAAGACCTGCACGCGAAAACATATGTACCCCACTGGAAATCTTTAGGTATAGTTAGGGGTCAGTTATAACTTATAGGTTTATAATATTTTGGTGTTGAGGTTGGTCTTCGGTCTTCTTGAGGTCTTCGATTTGCATAGTACCTTTAGGCCCCTTCCTAATACAGCGGCTTACATTAAACACCGAACAAAGCCATCTGTGGCTTTTACAACTTTACAATTGATAATTCAAGGCTCGATAATTTATTATGCGTGCCTCTTATAAAACACCCCATTCTATGTCTTATTTGATTAATTGTTACCGTCGATTGACGAGTGCCACTGATTCGGACGTGTCTGTTTTAATAAATAAATAAATAAAAATAAATAAATGGCAGCCAGGGTTGTATTTTAGTGGTGTGGGCTCCAATGATCTTGGCAGACGAAGTGAGCGAGCCTATAACGGAGTCCCACATGCGGTTGTGTGCTACCGTCAGCCTCTATAGTCTCCCAAAAGCGGTGGTCCGCTCATCTTAGCTTTCGTGCCAGTCTCGCTAGTAGCTATTATTAAATAATGGCTGTCCACGTTGGTCGAGCGTGTGAGGCCCTGTTGCATCGGTTCTTTCGCCCTTACGGCGCCTCGCTTTTATGCAACAACCATCGACTATCCGTCCTATCTACGTACTCTATCAATCCATTATCAACATCAAGCCCAGACTGATGCTATCTGCTTGCTCTGGGTTACAGCTCATAGAATAACTACCGGTAGTTATAATGCGGACTAGTAGATGAATCACGATAAGATTTCTCTGTTCCTGTACATTGAATGTGTTGGGAGCGTTCACCTATAGACGGTCACAGCATTGAGTATGTTTTCCAGGTAACTGTATTTTGAGTCGAGAACAGAGATAAATGGTTAAAACCTTCAAAATTACTTCAGACATGAACAACGGTCATGAAACTGGATTGGGATATGCATCTGTATCAACAACACACATTAGAATCACTGAAATATCGTCAACAAACAACAGAACACCCTGTACCGTGTACATTTTCGCAAAATGTTGAGAAGCTTCGTGTCATTGCTTCCCTCCAACTTCCAAGTCCAACTGAATTTTGGCCTTGACAAAACTGTAGAAAACCTGATGCGTCCTTCTAGCATGGAATTGCATGGAATAATTACAAACTGAAAGATTAATTCTGAAGAATTGAAGATTCTGAAGATTTAAAGCGCCCAACAAAACGTCGAGCCACAATGTTTATATCTGTGGAGGTGATGAAGGAGATCGTCACAAAATTGTAATTCTTGCAGCTGATTAGAATACGTTCGTGCTGTGGCATCAACTCCCAATTAAAGACCCCAGACTCCAAGCTCGAACAGCGGGATGTGATTAAAGAGCATAATTTATGAAGTTAGATACCGCCTGAAATGTCTATTACATCTCAGAAATCGATATCGCTCACAGGAAGATGAATCTGGGCGTACGCGTTGATGAGAAAATGAATGAATATTGTTTGTAAAATCGTTTAGCTATACGGTGGAAAACGTCAAACTTTCTGAGATCCATTGTACATGTACTATGAATGTGAATCGTCTTAGTGATGTGGTACATGTATATCACCAAGCCAATAAATAAAACAAGGCATTTAGGCATATTCACTCAAGGCATAAGAAGTACATGTGCGTATACTGCAAGATGGTATTAGAATGTAGAATTTTTCTGACATCCTGATCAAAGCTGCGGCTATCATATTCAGAAGGGAACATTATCCTAGGAGAAATAATTTCTTGGGCCAAACTTTCTTTAAATGAATCTGATTATTGGTGAGGTGATGTCATACAGCACCAAAAGGAGGGTATCGAACAGTGACTAAGCTTAGAAGTATCACTCCATATATGGTTTGGAATAAATGTACCAGAAGTAATTGGCTATGTCGAAATGTGCCCTTTCTGAAAAGCTACTCCGCCGACCCAAATTGCTTCTGATGAGTTACTTTATCAATATTGCGGTTATCATCGAACTTTATTTGCATTTCAATCAATGTTTGACCACAACGTTATTGAAGACACCCGAATTGCCTGCATATGCGCACGCGCGTGTGCACACGCTCCCGTAGTGGTATTGTGTAGGAGGTGTGATTCACTGATTTTTATCTCACAGAAGATCATTAAGAGACCAAGTATAGAGGTTATTCACCGACGTCATCAGGCCCACGTGACTTGTCGTCAGGCGGCCATGTTGGCCGTCAAAAGGGCGCCCAATCTATAGACATACTATAGACATACTTTATTATAGTATGTCTATGGCCCAATCACACAACAGACTTTCGTGTTTGATTTTGTTACGCAACAATTTGTCTTAAAAAATGCAGCAAAGACCATAATTAATAATTAAATACAGTCGCACCATGGTCACACAAAGCAATGTCGTTGATTTGACAAGTCTGTTGTGTGACTTTGGGCGCCCTTTTGACGGCCAACATGGCCGCCTGACGACAAGTCACGTGGGCCTAATGACGTCGGTGAATAACCTCTATTGTAGTATGGCCCATGGCCTGCTTCCAGCTCGATTCATGTGGGCCGGGCAGCGATTATTTTTTTCCGTACTACAGACGTGTTAGAGTTAAATACCAATTATTTTGTTCCTAGGTCGAGAGATGGAGTTACTTATAGGGCTATGTACTATAGGGCTAAGGTGGAGAGTAGGGTGTAGGCCCTATGTGCACCTCCCCACCGTACCGCCGTCCCCATAAGTTCCCCATTCCCTCTCGGTTTGGGACGTACTTGCTGTGACTTAAGTCTTTGGCGTGGCGCCAAATCTTTTGAGCAGCGGAAACCCCCTGATGAAAATGAAGTCGCCGGATGGGTCGAAGTCGCAGCCAGTGCTGCGCTTAATTCTAGAGACTACTGCGTATAGCTCAAGTTGAACTCTCTCTTTTTTCTACCTCCATGCTCCGATGTAGTTCTGGTGATGTCCCTTTTATTTTTAGTTACTTCGAACAATGTCTGGGGTGGTGAAAAAAGGCCATACAGCCTGTTCAAATCACTTTACTATAAAGAAGAAGAGAAAGAAGAAAAAACAGTGGGGTAATTAGAACCAAATTTGTTAATACAGTACAGATACGCGTTTTTATAAAATACGGCAACACAGTCATGGTGGAGATAAGCAAATGGTGTCATTTTATAATGTGCCTTTAAGACTCTTTTTGAAAGTTGTCAATGATGAGCTATATACACTAGTCAAGTTTATTAAAGGAGGAGGTATGTTTTCCCCTATCATGTAAGAATAGAATAGTATTTGATACAAGTTTAGTTACGTTCTCTTAGGCCTATACTGCTAGTAACAGTAACAGTATCTACAGTGTGGGTTTGAGCGGAAATTGAGCTCAATACCGCTTAAAAAACGACATTATACCTGCTCCATTTATTTCGACTAGTATATTTACTGTAAATTATTTACTGTAAATTATCCTGGTCGTTTGCAGAACGAACAAAAAACGAGTATTTAGAGCAATCAGTTCTGGCAAAGATATGTGTAGTTTCAAATAGTGGTCCAAGCGCTCTACGTACCCTATAATGGCTGGAGTAAATTTACTCAAAGAATCGATATTAAGAAGGTTGTATAAAATCGTATAGCTCATTGATACAAAGGGGAAATAATTTCTTCTATCTGATAGCAAAGTCCAACCAATATGTTGAAAGTGATTATTTTCCTCTACGAGGAATCAAATACTACAATCATTTTACGTTCATTGACTTTCACCGACTTTGTTAGGGAAACTAAAATCTCCCGTAAGTATGGCGTTCTTGTGATTAATTCTGTTTCTAATAACATCAGTATCACTATTGGGTCTGTAAAAGACTGCTAAAATGCCGATGAAGAATTAGCACAAGTAATTTCACATCAGAAATTACTTAGAAAAAACATCAGAAAAATCATAATTGGGGGTAAGGCAAAAAAAAAGAAGGTATTTTTCCGTATACATTGAACACGGATTTGGGTGAATTGATTATTGGAATCGATAGCTTATTAAATTCGAAGATATACTTCCCACTGACACTTCCGTCGCAAATGTTGCATTTCCCGAA
>JAVCKS010050995.1:0-10085 GCA_032273685.1 Pteraster tesselatus
TGTTAAAACGCTCTGGTTTTCCATCGAGCACTCTGCCGACAATATTTGCACCATTCTAATCTGCTATATATATATATGTACGTGCAACTTAGCAGCTTTGACTATTATATCCCATAGTTCTCAATTAGTATAGCCGCATGACCCGCGTTTTCCCATAGTCATTAAGTCAGGACAAACCATATTAAAATTATTTCACAAATAGTGCAAACCTTGGATTGACATTTAATTACACGCTTAGAATTTATGTTGCTTAACCGTAAGTCAACCTAAACGGCTATGCCGTGCGTGTGCTACGCCTTGGCAAACGCGTAAGTATGTTCTTCAAAATAAAAGCGCAGCAAATAATTTAAGTTTCCCCTGATTGTGCCAATTGTATACATCCACCTGACAAGTGTAGTCATGCAGTCTCGCTGTCTATATGAAACAGATTTGTAGTGGAAATAAAAGTATGAAGTAAACAAGTTTTGCTGTGTTAATTTATTCTGCTCTACTCCGGTATTGAGCACTCAACTCCAGACGATCCTGAACATTATATACTTGTCTATTTCGCTCCTTTATTGTTGAGCACTCTTCGGATCAAAATGGAACCAATTAACCTTGGATACTCTACTAAAAACATTCCAATTGCGCAACCAAGGGACTACTTATAATAGTGTTTGATTGAGAAGACAGAATCATTCCTACGACGTATGCGGTGAAAGCTTTTTTTTTCTTGAGCCCAACCGAACCGTCGGCAAAGGAAACCTACGGATTCAAAACTACAAAATAACCGAAGCCCATCAGTGAACTGAATGAATTCGAAGACAGAATGCTTAACCTCATACAGAACATTCAATTCAAAGGTTCCAACTGCGAATTCCAGAAGAAAATAGCGCAAGATTCTAAGGACATCAAGAAAGACAGCAAACTACTTATAACTGCTGATAACCATAATGGACCCATCAACGTACAACAAGCTCCCCGATAAAAACATAACGAAAGCATACAAGAAAACCCCACCGAATGCAACATCCCTGATAATATCAAAATAAGAAAAAAGCGAAAAGACTCAATCTGGACGACAGGATTGATGAGAAACAGGACTGCAGAGAAAGATGCTTTTATGACCTTAAAGGACTATAAGCCAAACTTCAAAAACAACCCGGCATGCAGACTCATAAACCCATCTAAATCAGAAATTGGCATCGTAAGCAAGAACATCCTTCAACAAATAAACACAAAGATTGTGGCATCAACGAAGATAAACCAGTGGAAAAACACAGATTCGGTTATCAGCTGGTTTAAAGGTATCCCGGACAAAGCCAGACACTCATTTATCTGTTTCGATATCAATGAGTTCTATCCGTCAATATCGGAAGATTTACTGAATAAAGCTCTAGTATTTGCGTCCAAGTATGTCAACATTACCGACCATAAAGGAATATCATCGTCCAAGCCAAGAAGTCGGTACTCTTAAAAAAAAAACAGCATGGTGCAGGAAAGCAGCCAGCTCACTATTTGACGTAACCATGGGGAGTTTCGACGGAGCTGAAACATGTGAGCTCGTAGGGTCATACTTACTGTCGGAACTAACACCTATCTATGGGAACAGAATAGGTCTATACAGGGACGATGGCCTAGCCGCATTTGATGAAACACCCAGAAGAGTAGAGTCCATCAAAAAGCACATGCAAGGTCTTCAACGACAATGGCTTGAAACTAACCATGAAAACTACCAAAAAATCAATCGACTACCTACATGTAGACATAACGCTCGACCTACAGACTGGAACATTCAAACCATTCACTAAACCTAATAATACCCCACTGTATGTCCACCGCCATAGTAATCATCCTCCATCAATAATCCGCAACATACCCGAAGCTATTAACAGGAGGTTGTCCAACATCTCGTTCGACAAGGTGACCTATGATGCAGCTATCCCCCCATACAAGGAAGCCCTCAAGAACAGTGGTTACGATCACCAACTTAAATACGATCCAGAACACCAGAAGCAGAAACGGCCACGAAACAGGAACATTATATGGTTTAACCCCCCGTACAGCACCAACACTGCTACCAATGTTGGGCACAAATTCCTGCACCTGATAGATGTATGTTTTCTAAAAAACCACCGGCTCAGAAAGATATTCAACAGGAACACGTTAAAGCTAAGGTATAGTTGTACACGTACATGTATGCCTAACATAAAAAGTATCATAACCTCGCACAACAAATCCGTACTGGCCAAAGAGCTTGAGGAAAGGAACGACCTTGCATGCACCACTGCTAGAGAATGCAACTGCCGCCTGATTGTGCCAATTGTATACATCCACCTGACGAGTGTAGTCATACAGTCTCGCTGTCTATATGAAACAGATTTGTAGTGGAAATAAAAGTATGAAGTAAACAAGTTTAGCTGTGTTATTTATATTTCTAATCAGTCGCTGTTTTCGCTGACGAAGAACACAGGTGTGTTTGAAATATTCGAAAAAATAAATGTATATTTCAGACCCGGGCGCGCGGGGCCATGGGCACGTGACCTTGTTAGAAACACAATGGCTGGCCGAGTTTGTTGGCTACGCAACCGCATTAGAAACCTTTTGAGGATGCCGCCCACAAGTGGCTTACAGTTTCTGTGATTGTTACTGGTAGTCCAATGAGAGCTTAGCTGACTGGAGCAGTGATAGCGTTCCTGCGTGGCAATTGGCTGGCTCGTTTTTGCACTGTGCTCAACTTGTTCCTGGAAACTTTTCGCAATGCGTCATTTCGATTCAAGATTTCACAGTGGTAACAATAGAAACCTGAACAAAAGTAGCGACAATGGAAAAAATTGGTAGAAAGTTGAAGACCATGTGGATTGGCGATAAAGTCAAACTTTTCAAAGAAGTCAAACTGCGGGTTGAAAGGGAAAGCAGACATCGCTGTGAAATGGAAAATTCCCCCATCCACCCTTTCTACCATTATGAAAAACAAGGAAAAGGTGTTGGAGCAGTTTCAAAACCAGTCAGCGTCCCCAGTAAGAAAGCTTTCCAGCTCAAATGCGTGGCCAAATCTCACGTAAATACAACTCACCATAAAATTATTTAAAAACCACAGGGACAAAAACGCAACACAATTTTATTACGATCCTCATATCCTCATACAGTAGCTTAAATGGCCCACCCTCAATCTATTGAGTAGGGACATGTCATTTTCTGGAAACTACCGAGTGGTGCGCGCGTCATAGAAGAACGCACACAATACAGATTGGACACAAACACGATCAGATTTTAGTGGTTTATTTTTATATTTATCTACAGAGTATGCGTTTGATTTGTCACTAAAACACAAGCCGTTATATTAAATAAACTAAAACGCTTCATAGCCGGCATAGCGAACTCCGGATAACTCAAATTGTTCAACTATTCCCTTAACGCAATTTGACTTCACTGTAGTGCTAATTTATTGTGAAATATTATTTATGCTAATGTTGCTGTCATCCCAAGGCCATCCCGTTGTTTCATCACGGCTACCTTTCTGGGTGATGCCTTTCTGCACAGATCTTCAGGAGATGTTAGAATGCTCTTCAGGGTCAAGGACAGTGACTTACGTTTGCTGTTTTTGACCTTGGTGTATCGTCCATATTTTGTTCCAGTGCTTCATCAAGTTCTTTTTTCTCCAATTCTTTTTGCTCATCTTGTTTCCCTTTCTTTATTCTCTCCAGGATTGCTCTCTCTCTTTCTCTATTTTCTGCTATCAGTCTACGATCTTTTTTTTTTCATTGATCTGTTCCCTCTCGGCATTAGATTTACCTGCTTGACGTCTTCACTGGTCTACTCTGTTGAATTGTCGTAATGCTGCTCTCACCTTGTCTGCTTTTTTTGTTCTCAGCTCTGGTTAGTCTCTTCGGTGGGTTATTTGCTGCTGCTGCCTGTTTTGCTTCTTTTTCAAGCAATCTCTTCTTCCTCATCTTCAATTTACATGTAGATCCCTCCCGTTCTTTATCTTTTCTAGATTGTGACCACAATTTCCTTCGTTCTGTCCGTCTGTCTGCATCATTCATATTAAGGAGAAGTTGATAAGCTGGGGTACATGTACATGTACAGTATTTGTCTTTCTCAAGTGGTGTTTGGTGAGAAGGCCTTGCGCTTGATGGTTGTTTTGTTCATTGATTACACGAACAAAAATCAGTGACTGTCGCAGATGTACAGTAGGAACTCGATTAAAAGACCTCAACTGTATCGTTAGCTTCAATAGTGGTGGTGTCATGATGGCAGATTCAACAAACATACAGAAAGAAGCGAAACCCATCAACGGTTGGTCGACCAATGCAGCATGCAAAATTAAAACCTAGTTTCCCCACAGGTATTGGTAAAGCATAATTATTTAGCGTTTCTTGTGTATTCACACTATTTCTCAGTTGACGCGACCTGGGCGTAATTTTACGCTTGATGCCGACAGGTCGACCTGAGGGCGGCTTTAGACTACACCGTACAAATTGCTGAAACTTCTGTCAGGATCTGCAGTGTCAAGGCCTGGTGTACGCTCTACTGCTTCTGGGGATTGTATACATGTACAGATAGGTGGAACTCGATCGGGGGATTTAACCTGCAGCTAAGCCATGACAAACTTATATTTCTGCAGTGGGTTAAACTTGTCATCTGCTATTACCTCTTCTCTGCAATCTTGAACATTGTACTGTGACATACGACCACAGTGCTCACCCTTTTTGGATCTGTCATCTGAATTGTTCAGTATCAGCGCCCGTCGCATTTTGAACGTCACACCTTCCCACAAGTACGGTGGGACTACTTTCTTCATGAATTTCAACAAGCTGGTCGACGGCGACATCGATGCTCACTGCAAGTCGTCTGGAGCCAGCTTTTTGTGACAACGACAACAATGGTCATCACGATTATTCTCTACTTTACTCGTCGAGGGACTATCACTTGTTTTCAGTGACAGTGGGGAAATTCATTTATATTATATTATAACCACTTGTGTGCATCTTTTGGATCAAATTAATCAGTTGTGTACCATATCATTGAACCTCGGTCAGTTATTGTAACTTCGGATACCTCGCTTCACTTAGCTGAAGTTCAAAGTCAACCCACTCATAATTACCAGCTGAAAATCATGCGCGAAAAACGTACACCGAAAATGCCATTTCTGCAGTAGATGCCCTACATGGTTGTACCGTATTATGCACATCAGAATATCAAACCGCTACAACAAAGTTACATGTATGTACACTGGGCAAAATATTATAATGTGCCAGATCACACCACTGGTATGATCACAAACCTGTTGTCGAGAAAAATCATGTAACAATATTGTGGGACTTGTATGATACAAACAGACTGAAGCATTAAAGCAAACAATCGATATAATAGGTACAAATAAAAGTGATGAAACATGCATTATAATATTTATTACAATAATTATTACAATAATTATTGTAATAATTATTGTAATAATTTTAATTAATAACTATATTTAAGTAATGATTTTCTCCGTCTATGGCGAGAATCGCTTAATGTCATGTAGTCCTGCCAGTTTCACCTTCAAATTACCAGTGCAGTTTTAACGCACACGTCCTCAATTCCCGTCTGTACGACCGTGAACGCACGCCTTTGCACTTCAATGCCCAAATTCATCCAATGTTATTTTTCCCAGAAAGTTTAGGCCAAAAGCACCGCTTGTGTGCCACCAGTTACCCCAGAAAGTTTCAGCGTGGTCAGGAGGAGTGAGTTGTGTTTACAAACAAACAAATTTTAATTTGTACACTATAATTCTGCTTAAAAGTACATGTAGATTTATAGTATACAGTACATGTACATAATAATTATTATACTTTAAAATAATAACAATAATAACAACAACTAAATACAGTTCTTTGGGTCTAATGCCAACTCAATAGATATATGACGGTTTCTTTGCCTGAGACGGTACCAATCTGAGAAAAACGTTTTGCAATTCTTTTGCAATTCTTTATGGTCTACAGGCCCTTATGTATAATGCCCCTATTCTAATAAGATAAGACAATGTAACCACCGTTAAATAATATTTGTTAATAATATGAATGGCACTAGATCTTTTATGGGAAATGCAACTACCGGTACACCTGTATCTGGCAGTTGGGTATTAAACAGAAGGTTTCGCTATCTGTGTCCCACATACATGTACGTGTACCTGCAGTACAAAATATCAAGGCAGACAGATTGTTGTTAAAATTTGACCATTCTAAAGAATAAAAACTATACCCAGCACGTTTTTCAGACATTAACAGAATTGTTGGGTATACCTCATATCGATTTGTTCGATTCTGGAACGAATAATCAGCTGAAATCATGTGTCATGGCTACCAGATTATATATGCAAGTTATGTGGATGCCTTTAACAATGTGTTCTTAAATATTTGTTACGATTGCTATAAAATACACACAGTCAGTTATAACGAGATTGGAATATATGAAAAATATGAAGGCCGACTGTACATGTATGGTATCTGGAATTGTTGTTGCTAACCATGAAGAATTACATGTACTGAATATGTACATACATGTAATATGTACATTTGTTTACTCTCTTTTTTCTTTTTGACATGCATGTAAAGCAACACTTCTGCAAACTCAACTAGCTCATGGAAGGATGAACAGCGTAATTATTTTAAAAGAAATGATAAGCTCAATCGCCCAGTCTCTCCTCACATAACAATTTACAGGTAAGATCATGAGTATGTATACAGTGTGTACATGTAAGGCTGTCCTGAAAAATGTGTTGGTTTGCCGTTTCTGCCGACCCTAAATATTTTAGGTCAGCTATTTCAAAGAAAAGTCCCCCACAAATTCCTTTTTGAAAGATTTTTTAAAGGTTCCTTATAGCGCAAAAATATCAAACGCCGATCTCACTTGGCTAGACGACTACACCGCTAGCAGGCTAGCACTCGATACTATCTATGTAACTCCTACACCTGACGAACTCATAAACACCACGAACCATTGAATAGAGTGTTCCCATGCGAGTACAAGCAATGACGTCGGGTCCGGCCGCCGCGTGTAACACAAAAAAAACTTCCTCGAAGTACGCTGTAATAGTAGGCCATGTAAAACGCCTGGTGCGCAAACTACCCTTAAAGGACTTTGTCGTTGTGAGCATCAGAGACCCGACAGAGTAATCTTTTCTCCGCTATGAGCGTGTTGGTCGCAGCTCCAGCAGTTTATACTTGTGTCTTACGTAAGAAAAAGAAGAATTTAAGCTTTTTTAACTACATGTATCGTACAGATTTTGGCAGTTTGAAAAAAGTACGGGTAAAAATTCCTGTTTTTCAATATTTTGCCGTATACAATGTATTAAGAAAAATCACATTTTATCAACATCAGATAAAACCATAAAACTTGACAAAATTTGGATGTACATGTAGGGTTCAGATAATTACCGTTTAACACCAATTTTTGTTTCGTTCTTTCCTTATTCCACCTGAGATGTATATAAAAATAAATCATGCTGTTAAATCCCATAAATGTATATGTGTACAGCCAGTGGCGTATTTAGGGGGGGGGCCAAACACTAGCGTGACATGGTGTCCAAAAGTGAACATGTGAATTCAGCATTTAAATTACTCCATAAACCAAGTAGAGACTATACTCAAATGAAATTTGAGTATAGATAACTCTCTTAACGTTTTTTATACAACAGATTTTTTAGCAAGATGAGTCAAGACACACTGCGCATGTTACATAGTGTCCAATTATGTATTGGTTAACTTAGTCAGAGTGACATATATAATGACTTCACTGTTCTACACATTGTGAACAGGTACTGCATAGTAAATGTGATGATTTTTTTTTCAAATAAACTTTAGTACCCATTTTTTGACACATTCAAAGTTTGACATCGTAGCGACCCAAATGTTGACATTTGAATCAGACTTGCCAAAATGCAGCTCGAATTTAACTTTTAACTATAATTAACCCAACGTACGTTCAAATAATAAAATTTAGTATAAAAATGATTATATTCGATGCGATCACGAAAAAGTTTGAATTGGATCGTAATTATCTCTCTCATTCTTCCTTATTTTATTATAATTTAGCATAAAAATGAATTCATTCCATGCTTACTGACACATTTATTTCAATAAAAAACCATATAAATGCCCAGCAACGATCGGCGGAATGCAAGCATGCTTCCAGTGGTTACATGGAAAACGATAAAACAGTCCGCCATTTTGAACGCGATCGCGCAAAAGTTGGAATTGGATCGTAATTATCGCTCTCATTCTTCCTCATTTAAAAAATATTAAGCAAACGACCATTCATATCGATAGAGCAATTATTAAAGTTAATGTAGCTACCTTGCTTTTCCCATTATTTCTTCGTATAACTGCTACATGAGCCAGCACATTTCGAGCGGAACGGCCAACATATAACTCGCTGAATAGATCGCGCGGTGTAGTGGTACTACTAGTACTATACTACTACACGTGTAATAGTAGTACTACTACACGTGTAGTAACGAAAAGGACGGCAAACACGAGGTCGTTGTTTTCTAGATCGTCCGTGTGTACCATGAGTCATGTCTGTGGTGTATACGGAACAATAGAAAGCTCCACGTAATAGGTGTTAGGGATCCGCTTGGCTGTATGAGTCACGCAAACAAAAATGGCCGAACGAAACTAATTTGTTTGCGGGTATTAAGTTCATTACATTTTGACACCAACATTTTTACAAATTTAAAATTTTGAAAAAAATTATACAAATTTACGATTTATTTTTAGTCTTTGTGTATGTCAAAGATCGGGTTAGAATGTAATTTTTGAGAAGTTTTTGGTAGCACAAACTATAAAGATCGTTTTTTCGGCGATCCTCAAAAAATATTTCTAATGGAAGACAGACACCAAGTGTAACGAGCATATAATGATAATTTTCGACTACCGTTTTCAACACACCAATGCAACTAATTTCTTACAAAAATGATACATATTTTACTTAACACCTTTTAAAATAGAAATAATAATTTTATTTGAGACACATGCTTTTTATGAATTTATTATTCAATCTTCTATCACATGTCTAAAACCTGTGACGCACAGAAACGCTATTTTTGCCCAATTTATGACAAACAACGGCAAATAAAAAAATTATTCAACGGATTTGACATTTTTTTCCTGAGGAAGTTATCTCTTCTTCTATATTGCCTTCCGTTTTGCAAAGAATAAAACACATAATAGCTATATTTATTTCCCAAAATTGAGCACAAAAAAAAAAAAACCTAGTGTTTGCCAATACCATAGCTGTACACATAAGAAATAAATACATACAGTTACATCAAAAAAATGCAAAACCACTTGGGCCGATGAAAAACTTGGGCCCAGTGCATACCAGCGTGTTATAAATCCTTGGGAACGAAATGGAATGCCACCTGTAAAGCATGTGGTGAAAGGCCAGATCGTGTACTCGTATAGGTATTCAACACCTTCTGGATTTATTTTCCCATAGCTCTAAGGAAAACTGTTCCCTGGATATTTTCTTCGTGTAACTTATTACAAAATCAGCTGCCATAACTAATATCTGGGAATTTTCAAAAGAATTTCAAAAGCCGACCGAAGATTTAAATGTGAATTTTTCCAAAAATGTTTAACTTGCTAAATAAACAAACTAAATAGTGTGTCATCTGGTAGGAAAATCTCTAATCATAAAACAGTAACGTTTATCAAAATTAGTGCGTAGTTAAGGGAGATATCATAAAAATCGATCGATCATGTACTGCACGTGCTACATGTAGCTGCATATTCAGAAGGACTGCACATTCCATGATTGCATTTGCATCACAAATGACACATCATTGTAAAGAGAAATAATCAAGCTTTTCAATGACACCAGTTTCTTTTTTCATAGATCAGTGACAAGAAAGATATCATCCCTCAAACTTGATTTGCAGAAATTTTTTTTAGGGGTTTATAACAAACAACAAGGAACTGATATATTCATGTGGGTGGTTCCCATTTTCAGTCGGTGACTTCCCTACCCCCTACCCCCTACCCCCTACCCCCTACCCCCTACCCCTTACCCCCTACCCCTTACCCCTTACCCCTTACCCCTTACCCCTTACCCCTTACCCC
>JAVCKS010051028.1:0-10081 GCA_032273685.1 Pteraster tesselatus
CGGGACATATTTATACCGTTAAAATATCAAATATCGTTTATATAGTAATAAACTCATGTTTAAACTAATAAAAATCGCATTTCATGGAGCCTTTAAGTTTACCTAGTCTCATTACAAATTCATCCATTGAGCTACAGTATCATTTAGGCTATAATGATTGATTGTGCATGAGTCATACAGCTTGCCGTACAGTAAAACCGCGCATGTGGTGAAAACATACAATTGTGAAAACATTTATTATTTAGTCTTTTTCAGCATTATTTACCTTGGTTTACATACCTAGCTTTATATAACCTCAAGGTAAATCCTTGTCATTACATTGGAGGATTACAGGTCATGTAACATTCAATATATCACTGTATTGCACTGCTATGTCAAACAGCAATCATTCGAACCAACTGCTATATTTTTCTACACCAATCTGACTTGAGTATTTCAGTAGCATTAAAAGACAAGAATCTACTTTAATGTATAAATTTAAAATAAAATAATGAATGTTCGACATTCGTGCAATGGTACAATTAGTTTCCTTCAGTAAATTTCAGGAAGATTGGATGCTCTAATATTTATTATATTTCACCTCAGGAAAATATTCATACCAGTGCACTCATCAGCATTCATTGTATACTACAGTACCAGTACATAGTATTGGATACTCGCCTGGTGCTAATTTCTTTTTATTTAAGCAGCAAACTACCCAAAAATAAAACATAAAAATAATATGTAACCTACATGTACATGTAGTAATTGCATAATTTTCTCTACTAATAGAAGACACTTAGACAGCCATGGAACTTCACAATGTGGCAATTCGAATGCCCTTCTAATTGCCACAATGCCCTAAAATAAATTGTTTAGTTTGTTACACAATGAAAGACAGGATTTATTCAATGCAGCTTGTCCATGTACATGTACATGTAGTCTATGGATCCTGCTGGGGGGGGGGGGGGGGGGGGGGGATTTGAACACCCAAGAAATTATTCCTGTTTGGCTAAGGGTATCCAGATGCTCAACCCGTAAACCCATTGTGAAGATCTTGAAAGAAATTTGCAAGAAACTGTACATTGAAATTGGACTGGCTGGTTATAAAATTGCACCCATTGATAACAATGTACACCACATGTCTCCAAACAAGGCATTAGGCCCTGCTGCCATTACTAGTTTTACAGAGACACCCAAGAAACCCCAAGCGCTCAAAGAATCTATTGTAATCATTGATCAGAGAAGACAATAGATTTCTATTCAGTAGTAATTGCAAGTTTGATTCAATAGCTCCTGCTAAATAATATAGCTCTTATAGTAAGTACTACGTGTACAGCACACATGGCTGACCAGTATAGTACATTGTAAACCTTAGTGTACAGAATTGTCAGCCATCTTGTGGGGAATTCCTTAGTATAGCATTGGCCCGAAGGAGTGGGTCAATGGTTCTGTTGGCATCTCTTTTGGACACTGTAAGACAATGTACGGCCCTTAAAAAAAAAAACATGTTTAGCGTCAAATGGCCGCTACTCGGGAAATTACACATCAGGTTTTTATGGGAAAGATGCAACAGAAAATAAGGCAAAAATGATTATAAAAAGATCAAATATTCATTATTTCTTTCTTTTCAAAAAACAAAAGGAGGCGGCCTCAAAAAAGGAAGCAGGCAGGGATGCTAAACATGATTTTTTTTTTTAATGGCCTAATGTCATGTCTGTTACATGTGAAATCGATGTACCGGTACATGTTCTGCTAGAATTATACTACTAGTAATCACTGCCACAAGATGGACACGTTTAATCAAATCGAGCAAGACATTATATTTCAAAATAAAAAATTTCTATGAGATGGTATTTGTTTTTGAAACCCATAGCCATTCTCAATATTTGGATATCCTGTATACCAGGCACATGTAATGGCTGTCTGGTTCGACATCACTAGTTTTCTTAACTGATACCTACCTATGGATACTACTGGTACTACCGGTACTAGATATCCCATAGCCCAGGCAATAGTTGTAAGAAAAGAGGTACTGTCGAATTTAAGACTGATTTTCCCATTATAAATAATTTACAGTTGATGATTTGGTAGGTTTGGCCTTGTTATTGGCTTGAAAATGATATACATGTATGGCCCAAACCAAAACTCTCCATTGGATAATTACAAAGTATTTTCTGAATTGAATTATTGCTGCCAGTCAATAATACATTTTGACAAGAGAATACTCTCAGCGTGGAATTGATCCAAAATTGTGGCGGTACGTCTTGAAAGAATCTTATCCTGGCAGTGGGTAAGAACAAGTTATAGGTTTTCATCCACTGTCTGCCACAATAGTTGAATCAACTCTACAAGTTAAATAGATTTGGGATACGTTCATAGTTTGCTAATTCAAAATATTACAATGTAATTTTAAACAATGTAAATTAGGATTTGTTTTATTGTCTGTACCGGTACTGAAATGTTGGAAGGTATGCCAGTACAATAGCAGAAGGTATAACTGTGTTTGCAAGGGGCCGTGCTATTCTGTCATCGGTACTTTTCGCCATAGAAAAGTGCCTTTCCGCCATGGCGGAATGAAACCTATGGCGGATAGGTAAGGCGGGATGGCACTATAGATTCGTGTTTGCATGCCATTTTTCCACATGGGATAAACCATGATATCACTAAAATTTCAACTCATTCATTTATTCATTCCCAAAGACCTTACCATTTGGTTGAGTCATTTTTCTTCCTCTCCACAGAGCAGACTAGCTGAAAACTTCTCTGCTACTGTAAATCCAACTGCAGAATGTTAAGATCCACTTTGTATACAAATACCGTGAGTCGAATATAGTGGGCCAATCGTTCAAATGGAATCAACATTCATAGAGTCCAATGATCCAATCACAAATTATCCCCTTCTCTCCTTGGCAATTAGTGAGCCTTCGTTCTATACACTGTACATATGTACATGTATTGCCTTGATGCTTGGCTACCAAGCTAGCTCTGCACTCATGTGGTGCTGATGACCTTGCTGTAATACAGCTTAATGTTTCTCATATTTCATACAGAAACCTTCACATGTATGATCAAACTCTAATGGTGGAGTAGAAAGTTACCTCCACATCTGTACGTCGTTGGAGTCGTGCTTAATCGAGTTTGTGACCGAGTTATTCAGCAAGTAGCAAGAACATTCTTATTCCGAGAGAAATCACGGTTGTCTCCAGTAGGAAGCAAAAACAAGGAAAGCTCCAGGTTTTTGTTTTTAAACAAAGTGAGGAAAATGGTCAAACGTTTTGGTTTTTATAGCATCACAATTGTTTTAGGTAATTACAATGCTAAATTCGCCGCACTGTTGATAATGGTTATCACATCCAGAAAGGGGCCTTCCTGGAAAATGTGGTATCTATAGATTAAACTGAATAAGGGTCAAGCTATTTTGACCAAATCAGGGTTGAGTATTTTTATTATATACTTGCGGTTTGATCCACTGTGGGTGATCCAACAGACCAATACAGCCTACAGGTTAACGGCCACGTAAAATTTAAAAGCAAATAACACAACCCGCTTTCATGCTCAGCTACAGTACCACACTGTAGATTCATGAGGTTTTAAATTGTCTGCAGAGGAGACATACATGCAGGTGCCCAACAAAACTCACTGAACATTCCGACCTGTGGAGCTAGCTGTGTAAATTGTAACTGACGAAATGCACGTGGAAAACTTTGGTTCGCTGAGCATACACAATCACTAACACAATGTTGTACTATACATGTACAGGAGTTCAACCACAAATGCAATGCAATTTCACGGATTTCTATTTCAACTCGAAACTGAACATGCCAGTTTTCAGATTACTGGTAAAGAAAAATGTTAAACTTTCATGATTCTTGAAATTCCATGAAAATCCCACAAAAATCTTACAGCAATATATACTAACTGCAATGCTACGATCCGCTGGTGACTTGAATGAAAATGATTGGATCTCATCACACACAGTCTTTCTTCACTACAGTGTTACATCCGGTCCTAGTCATTTCAAGAATGGTCCCCGACAGTCAACTCAGGCAAAGGGCTAAAATCCAACACAAAGCCACCCTACCATCAAAAGAACATATAACCATCAGAGCATGTAATTAACATTGCTGCATTGCACAAGCAGTTCCTTTCATAGCGCTAAATAAATCCACATTCGGCCGCAAAAACCACGCTTCATATTAATGACACGCCATGTACAGTACGTACTGTACATACATGTACACGTGTACAGCATCAGTGTAGAGCTCTACACAGCTGGTCGCGATGGACTGTACAATAATTATGCACAGAACATTAATCATATGTCACACAATCATACTGTACCTATCATGGCAGAAAAATCTGAATTGTTGATAATGGTAACAAAAGTCTCAGTGTTTGGTCTAGCTCACTGGGTTAAAAGGTTACACTTTACTGTTCTATTGTAATGCAGTACTTGTGTAGTGTTGTACCTAGCCATCATTTGTCATGTATGACTCATGCCTGCACAATATATTGCTGTGTCCTTTCTCTGCTCAGCCAGCCTAATAACAATGATTATCCCTGCCTGTGTGTTTATTGTTGTCCTTGGAGTTGTTTTGTTTGGGTGCCTGTAAACTGACTGGAGAAGTGAAGTAAAAGCTACACCTAGCAATGATAAAGGTTATTCATCCTAGTGAAACAACAAACTTTTCCTAAGTCTCATGATGTAGTCAACAAATATTTATACTTTGTATTTTGACCATCATTCAGCAGTATGTATCCCACAGTAGTTATTTCTTAATTACAGGCTATTGTTTAAAGAATATCGTAAAATGGAAATTTAATATTTCTCGGCCCAAAATGCTGCCAAAATGTTTTCATGTTTACTGAGTTACGTATACATGTAATTTTGTAAAACAGGAAATAGGCCTAAGTTTAATAAAAACTGGTAAACAGAGATAACAAGCATAAAGTTAAATTGTATACATTGCACACAAAAAACTCGCTAACAACCACAAACTCAAGAAGAAACTAGAAGTACCGGTAGTCATTTGAGAACGACTACAGAGCTGTTTCGTGATTGTCTGTTTGATTATCTGTTTGTTTCGTTAGAACTTTTGTTTATTTGTTGTATTTATTTTGAACGATGTCATTATTTGTTGTTTGATTATTTGTTGTTTGATAGTTTTGGGTTTTTTTTGCAGGGGGGGGATAAACACACGTTAGTACACGAAATGATGTGCATGTAGAGATACACTATGCATGTACAAATACATATAATGTGGATTTCAGATCAAACACGCTACCCTCTATTGTTTAGAGCTTGCAATGAGGTATATTGTTTACCACTAAATTAAACTTTTTAACCCAATAAATTTATGGTGTATATTATATTACACGTGCCATTAAATTATTGTAACTCAATTAACTCCTGATTTATATTTGTCTATTTATTGTATTGAATCGTCCACTATTGGATATTAAATCTTGTTCGTGGTTGATGAGTAACATACATAGATTATGTCTTGTGATTGATTTAGAGCGCGTGATGATATGTCATATTTTTACTAGGAAGGCACACAAGTGGCGACGTACTTGCCCATATGCAACCAACGTACTAGCCAATAGCAACCTGGTTACTAACTACTGAGCTGCATGGTACCAAGACGTGTATGTTAGTGTAAATTATATAGCGTAGTGATCGAAACATCTCGACCCAATCAATTGTGCTTATCGAAAACTTGCTACGTAATAAAGTTATCTTAATACAATATAGTGTGCAGAATAGATGTTTGGGCACAAGACAAGTGTTTTTAGTATTATTAGAGATCGTTGCTACATTTATAAAAACTTCCACAAAACTTCAACTTTAAACCAGCAATTAAGGTTGGTGGTGGTACTACCGAATAAAAACATGTAAGGCCAGGCTTCATGTAAGTTAATGAACTGGCCCAAGTGCACCGCAAGAGGGCCTCCAATGACATCGGTTTGGGAGCTTTATTTACACAAGAGTTTGAAAACAACATATCAAGTTATCGTGTACGTACACGATAAGTTATCGTGTACATACACGATAAGTCCAAACTTATTGTGTACGTACAAGATAAGTTATCGTGTACGTACACGATAAAAGTGATAAATATACCCCACGATTTTACTGGGTTACACTAATTTTATTACAAACGTTGGTATGAACATACCTCATTGAAGCTCTGCTTAGACCCAATCAACTCTACATGTATATTTTCCAACCAAGATGTGTCATTAAAGTACATGAACAAATAAACTCCTGATGTCTTTTCCTATAAATTGTGTATACAGTAGATATAGTGAAACAATATGGTTCAAACCTCGCTGGTGCAGATTAAATGTGAACTGGGTTTTGCACAGTTATGGGGTTTTCCTTCCACCACTCAAACCGTAAATTCTTCCTGATACGAACGTATGGCGAGCACCGCACCATGTGGTGGGCATTGTCAAGGTTGTATGAGCCTATGTCGCAGACTGTTGTGGTGGGTTAAAAACTGTGTCACCAGCTTCAATTGAAGCATACGACAGAAGAATTTGTAGTGAAATTGTGTAGGCCCTACAATTATTGACTATTGACAAATTAACTGGACGATGATCTGATATAGTCACACGGAAGGTAGCCCGTCCCACGGCAGGTGGCCCGTCCCACGGCAGGTGGCCCGTCCCACGGCAGGTGGCCCGTCCCACGGCAGGTAGACCGAAACCCGTCAGACGGCAGGTAGACCGTGGGCTCATCACACGATAGGTAGACTGTGGCGTAATACATTCACACCGCCTTTGCGACCATAGTTGTGTAGCAGCGGCCTCTATACAGACAGCACGTGTACATGTACTGGTATGAACCGTCGAGAAGAAATTAGTGCCTTCCTCCACTGAAATGACGTATGCTGACCCGATGTAGCAGCAGCACCCGATGGAGACAGCACGTACATGTACTGGTATGGACCACTGATCTCAAAATAAAACTGGATAGCGTAACGTATTGTTATGAGCCTGCACGAAATGAGGCAGAAAACGTTCGAGCAATGCCATGTTGTTGGGGCCTCTCTTTCGATCTCGCACTCATACTGTACAGTATTGCGATGGGGAAAAACGGCACACAGTGTTGTGCATTTGGGTCCAAAAAATGGAAAAAAAGAAAACATTACAGAATTTTAAGAACACTAACTGCTACTTGCTAGTTTAGTTAGCTATAGCTAGCTGGGCCTTTCCACAGTAATGGGGCCTATTTGAAAAATCAGTCAATAATTCCTTTCAGAGTCTTCAATTTATCTCAAACTTAAAGAAAATTCCCTTGTAATGTTCTCAGGAGATAACTTTTGCCCCAAAAACTAAGAAAATGCTGCCACAACATACATTTCTGAAAAGCTTGTTTACAATTTTCCATATAACGTTGGTAACGGTGGGCAGAAAAAATGTCACAATTTTGTCTGTCCACCGTTACCAACGTATATGGAAAATTTGTACTGGACTGGGAAAAAAAAAATTAATAAATACATAAAAACTCTAACGATTACAATAGCTATTTCGCTGTAAGCGAACCAGCTAATTGTTCAGTGAGGCCGTGACCAGTAGGCCAAAACCGCAGCAGGGCTTTTAGGATGAACCCACAACGAGACAATAGAAAAAGGAAGAAGTCAACAGAAGATGCAACAGAAAGTGTGCAAAAATAGCCAAACTTAGACTTATCTGAAATTAAATACAGTAAATGGAAGGATGATAGTCAACACCCACACCAGAGTAACAGCCAAGATTCACAAGAAAATTTATTATGTCGGACATCATAATCAAGGAACAAACATATTTTTGTGTTCCCGAATGTAGTATACATAATTTAATGGTTTTAAGAGACACTATCGAATTAATATTAATAATTAGAATAGACCAGGAAAAAGCCTTTGACAGAATAGAATGGAACTACAGTATGCACATGATACATGTACAGGATGCTGGTAAAATGTAGTATTTCAATCAAATTATTTGATTGGATCAAACTTTTGTACAGAGTATTATGATAATTTTATCATCAGCCCTTTCAATACTAAAAATGTAATGTACATACTAATAACACTTTGACTCTGAGGCAAAAGGGCAGGCGCTAAATCCCCTTGGCCCTATCTGCATATGCATGATTCCACTTCAGAACTCTTCGTTTCCCTAACCTAAGAATGAGACTAAGAATGTCATGCATGTACATGTATACTAAAGGTTGTCTACAAATAATTATCCAATGATAGACAGATGACAACTGTTCTATCTCCCATGACGAGCCATCGCTATTTAAAGGGAAACTTTCCCCATAATACATGTCAAATCAGAGTTCATTAGCTTCATTCCAAGCACGTCAAAATGACCCTAGAATATCAGATTTTCGTTTAGGAAGAGCTGAATATGACATATGCCCATTTCTTTTCTCAGTTTTCGGTTGATACACCGCGATGGGCGCAGTCATTTTCTGCGCTTCTGTTCAATTTATGACATTAATTCTGAAAAACTTCAAAACCTCCACCCATTGGTCGCAATCCGCATATCATACTGACACTGTGCGGTAAAAGTCACATAATATACACTGTATAAATATATATGTTTAAATGTAATAATACATGTATATATTTTTTTTAATTAATAATGAATAAAGTACACCATTTCTCCGTGTGTTTGTACACAAACTCTGCGTGTTGTGCGTGCGCTGGCCAAAATTTCCAGAGCCTAGTTGTTCGAGTGTGACATCACATGGCGAACTCCATAGAATGGGAATAACCGGTAGTAATTATAACTGAGTTTGACTGCTCTTCTTCCCCTTACTCCAAAGGCATGTTTTTATCAATTTTGGCATCAAAATTTGTGTTATTGTACAGGGTACATAATCACCAACAGAATAACACCGGGGAAACTTCTCTTTTAATGAGCTCAGGGAGTTAACAATATATAATGGTTTGTTGACTTTGTGAGTATTTTCCTACTGTGGTGAGACTGATCCCACTGAATTTGTATGCATTTGTCTGTTAGTTAGTTTGAAAACAGTTTTTATTTGACTCATGGGCAGTTAGGTGGTGCAGAGTTACTTTCCTCATGTTTGAATCCCAAAACGGACGGTGCCAACATGTTGTGAATTGGGATTCCGGTCCCTGCCTAACCCTAACGAGTTTTAGGGAATTGCAAGTTAAATATTCCAGCTACATGTTTTTAGGGGGAACATCCATAATTTTGCAAGCAAGCCACTTTGTGACAATCTAATATAAGATAGATTAAAGTTGTAGTTGTACCTCTTCAAAATGTTAACATAAATCGGACGATTACTAATAAATAATTATACAATAACAAATTTAAAATACTAACTAAATCTAACTTAAAACAGAACTTAAAACAACCATTATTCTATTCCATTGCTTAACTGCTAATGATTGCTTTCCAATAGTCACATGATGTGACATAGTCCCAAAAAGGCAATACCGTGGTCAGCAACGTGCTGACAACATGTCCGTGTACCCTTACTACGTATGCGACCGTGCATTGTTACTGGGGTGACATAGCATCACGTGACCAACATTTGTAGGAAAATTTGTGCAACTTGTAAGCCAATGTAATTGAAACGGATATTTCAAACCCCATTTAACCCATAAGGCACATTTTGCAATTATTAAAACTTAGCACCCCCCCCCCCCCCCCTAAACAAAATGTATGAAACTTTTCTAACCAATTTACTGCTCGTAATTCATATACCGGTACATGTATAAATTCACCCAGAGTTCCTTTTGAGTAAATTTTTCAGTAACCCAGAAATAACTTCCTTGGTATGGGGCCTAAGCTGACTACACGTATTTGTAATGACAACTGGTAATGACTGACAAGGGACAACTGGTTACCATCTTCAGTTTCATACAATGAGACAAGGAATATGACCCCTGGCGCAATGCAGACATGGTATCTAAAGAGTGACACTAGACAGCAATCTATTCTAGGGAGGAATTCAGAATGTCATATTAAGAAAGCAGAATTATTTGTGCAGGCACGGGTTTGATGTTCAGTGAAACTATATAGGCCCTAATACATAATTCCACATGGTTGGGGGAATGGGTGAGGTGGAGGT
>JAVCKS010051072.1:0-10074 GCA_032273685.1 Pteraster tesselatus
GGGTTGGGGGTTGGGGGTTTGGGGGGGAGGGGTTTGGTCGGGGGGTTGGGGGAGGGTTGGGGGTTGGGGGGTTGGATGTTGGGGGGTTTGGGGGGAGGGGTTTGGTCTGGGGGGTGTGGGGGAGGTTGGGGGGGGTTAAGTTGTTTTAACGCAGAGCAGACACTATTCACTAAAGTGTGACAGCCAAAACTCGATCAGAATATTTACTTTCTTTAAAATTTCAAGCGATTGTTCAGTAGGCTTTGGTGCATTTGTTACTAAATTCGGCGCAAAAAAGTTCGAGGATGATTGAAAACTATTTTATATATTTTCATTATCGCAGGCCGTCAATAACAGGGTGCATTGAGTCTAAAACAAAAACTGCACAAAAACACCGTGATGAATCAAATGCGACTTTATTGAGGACTGCCAAGAAGATTATCACAATAAATCATTTAGGCCTAATAGTATTTATATAATCTACATAAGAATACCAAGCTGAGTGAATATGCGACGATTCATCCACGGTCCAAGTCGATCCCATAAATGTTCAATCGGATTCAGTGTCCGGTAAACATGCGGGCGATATGGATCTATTTGCTCTTTGCATAGTTTTGTTTTAGACCCCCCACCCTGTTATTGACGGCCTGTGATCATTCGTGTGTGACTGAAAGTGTCTCCAATTGATGCCATGGTATTCTCTATATGTAGACCTTTCATTTGGTATGTAGCAGTATACAATATTCTTACTGTCCAGGAACTGTTTTGCCGAGTGCATTAAAACTATTATTGATAAGCTATTTGGGCAGGATATACCCAGGATTATAATTATTGACTTATTTATTCAAATAAACTCGAAGATTAATCTCCATACGTACGGATGTCCAGGCCTCCAAACACCGCAATGGATGCCGTGTATTACCTTGGGCATACAGCATAAGTATTCGCTTTGCTATAATAATACATTGTACAACTATACTTTCAAACGCTATGGCTCACGCTACCACCAGCCAGTATATACACATGTACCACCCTAGAGGGCGTACTGCAGAGCCAGATGAAGAAGGGATTTGTACTATCCTACATAGCAAACTATGAAGATAATTAGGGTTTTTTCTTTAAGTGGAAAGGAATTGGCGGTCCTGTAATTGGCGGTCCTTCCGCTGTTGGATGTGGCGAATAAATAAATAAATAAATATGTTGCAGCTACGAAGATTTATGCTTTAAGTCATACAAACAAAAATGTTATGTTGGCGTAACCCGACCTACCCTAGAAATACGGGCCGACCCTAGACATTTTTATTGATTTTCAGACAGAAAATAAAAATCTAAAGTATAGATATACAATAATTATAAAAATTCAAAACGAAAACAGGTGTTGAGTCTTTTTCTTCACTTTGTTTTGTGTTGTACATCGGGTTGCAACGTTGAACACCGCCATTTTGGCGGAAGTAAAAAAAAACAAAAAGAATTATAAAATAAATTAATCCCGACCCACCTACCCTATTTTTGGGGGCCCGTTACGCCAACATAACATTTTTGTGTATGCATTACTCCATTGAGAACGGTAGACTATACAGCTGCTGTATCATTTAGTAATTTAACACGAGTTGGTTCTGGGTTCGCTGTGAGGCATTGGCGTGTTCAGTGGTAACGTACTCGTGCGTTTATTAACGGCGTCGTAATGAACGGCTAAATTACTGCTGCCGCTTCTCTCGTGCATAGGCAGTTGGTTGCTATCTAGCTCATCAGCGCTCCTCTTACAACAGCAGCATCTTGAGAAGATGTTGATCCCCTTGGAGATCAGCCTGTCCAGGGGATCAAGCGAGTGGAGGAATAGTGGTAGGAAATCCCAGTCGCGGAGCTTCTTCGGTAGGGCCCGGGGTCTCTTCCGCTGTAAGACGTTGACAACGATAACGAAGGTCGCGATGAGGACGACCGGCACCCCTACGACGAGCAGGAGCCACATGCTGATGAGGGACATCCCAAAGACTACCGAGGGTAGCAGGAAGAACATCACGATCAGATAAAAGATGGCGAACCACCGGTATTTCGCCGTGGTGTTCCCCAAGGTCTTGGCCAGGAGGACGGGCACCTTCCGCATGAAGTGGACGGGGTACCATATCAGGATCCCGCAGACGTTGAAGAAGAAGTGGCACAGTGCGATCTGGATGCTGTTGCGGAGTTTGTCTCCTGAGCTGGCCATGGCCGCCAGGAGACTGGTTGCCGTGGTGCCTATGTTGGAGCCCAGCGTCAGCGGGTAGACTCTCTCCAGCGTGATCACGCCGAGGCCGACCAGGGGCGTCAGGGCCGAGGTGAACACCGAGCTACTCTGCACGATGAACGTGACTCCGGCACCGACGAGGATAGCCAGATAGCCAGAGAGCCAGTGGAAGGGACGGGGGAAGTCGGCGTTGATGACCTGCTTAATGATACCGGCCATCCGACCCTTGAGGATCGAGTTGAGAAGCTTCACCATCAGGATGAGGCAAGTGCATAGCAGGATCAGAGTTAGAATTAGCAGAATTGCCCCGACACCTCGCTCGGACATTCCCGTGTTGGCGAATAAATACTGACCTAAACATTAACATTAGCAGACAGAACAAACTCTTTGTAGAATAAACATTGCTCAATTCCGAAGTGTTAATTTTGTGTACATCTTTGATTTCCGAGTAGTACACACTAAGAAACAAAGGTTCAAATCTGCACCCATATGGATAATAGCACCCCTAAGGGGTGCGAATTTACAGGGGCAAATCTGCACCCCAAATTGTGCGTGTACTTTCATTTAGATAGACCTAGTCAGTCTTCTTGATACACTTGGCAAAAGTCGGCAAATAAAGGAATGAAAACCGATTACCAATAGGTCTACTTACATTTTTCTACTCCAACCTCAATGTATTCCGTGACCATTTCCGGTCCCTGCGTCACGAAGCCAGCCGATGCCCCAGACACGGCCGTCGGCGGTGCTATCGTGGTGTTCGCTATGACCGCTATCTTGTCCTTCTTGCACCACTCCTTGAGGAGCTTGGCGTCGGCGGGGTCGATCTCTCCAATGGCAATTTTAGCCACTACCTTGCTGTCGATCTTGAAAAGGAAATACGGGAGAGAAGACAATCGAAAAAATATCTTCTGCTATTTCTTATAACAAACAGTTCAATCTACGTCCTGTGTATTGGATATCGAGTGTGCCAGTTGCACAGTGACAAACAACGTCAATGCTGGGGAACGGCAAACACAAGTATACCTTTCGATCCAAACGAAGAATTTTCGGTATCGCCATGGGATGAAGGATCGGTACCACTGCAGTGCATGCAGGGAAGTCGAGTTTCCTGATCATGGGTTAGAGTACTTGAGTACAGGCTGAGACTTTTAGCACACGCTAAAGTCACTGTACATGTAGTGCGACGTATAGTGCAGATATAGACTCAAAAGAAAACCCAGAACGGCGAGACACACTCACATTGATAATCTTCTTTGAAAATGGCTTGGTGAGTACTTTGAGGAGTTCCACGTTGGTCCCTTCGCTCGTCGTCATGTTCATCCTGCTCACGATGGCGTGGGTGAAGTGGTACAGATAGTGGGTAGCGACCTCCAGCGGCAGCAGTGTGATGACGCACAGCCAGTTGAACATGTCGTGGATGGTCGCCCCGCCGAAAGCACGGCGGAACTCGTTGCGATTGCCGGACTGGGCCAGCGACACGATGGTGTTGGTGACGGACGTGCCGATGTTGGCGCCCATGATGATGAAGATGGCGGGTTTCACTTCAAGAACTGTTAAAAGCAAGGATGTATTATAGGAGATTTCGCCACAAGACTGACAGTTCCTCTATTATGCGTTGTTTATACATTATGTTTAGTTAAACAGTCAAACCTGTCCAAAAAGGGTTATTCGTTTGTGGCCATAGAAACAGCGCAATAAAAAACGTATCGGTCTACAGGCGATATTTTATCTTACTTCCAGCGGACACTATAGACACGACGATAGACGTGGACGTGCTGGAGCTCTGTACTAGCACCGTGGCTAGGATTCCGATCATCAGGCCACAGACTGGATTATTGAGCAGCTTATTATCAGCGAACACCTCCCCGGCTTCTTTGCCTGTCAAGTTAGAGAAGACATCCTTTTAGAAAAAATAACTGCCGCCGATTTAGGAACCGGTACCGGTATTATAGGCCTGCTACGTATTACGTGAGTCAAGTGTTACACTGTATTTTGTGTTTACAAGATAAAGTTAGTCTGCAACTAAGTGGACTGTTTCTTAATCTAACGCAATCAAAATCAAAATCAAAATCAAAATCAAAATCAAAATCAAAATCAAAATCAAAATCAAAATCAAAAACAGTGAATGGTACTCTCGCCCTACGTCAGGAAAGTAGTGGAAACATGCCATCCAAAACGCCGACCGGAAATACGTCACTGCACATTATCTAAGCAGATCTTACCCCCTAGCAACCTGAAAGCAGAGCTCATCAAGTCTAACGAGCAGATGAAGAAATAGAGGAGGATGATCACGCCCACCGGTCTACCTATCCACTCCACGAGAACCCGGTAGAACTTTCCTCTCGTCGTGAGTTCTGTTGGACATTAACAGCGATTTAAGTGTAAATAATAATACGAATAATAAATTATACAGACTGCTCTATCTGATATCGTGCTCATTGAGCTAGTGTCACTTTCGGGGTCTAGAAATCCAGAGCTATAATGAAATAGCAAGAATATATGGAATGTTGTGTGTTAATTTTATATTTTTTTTACAGAGGAATTGTTCTGAGGAAAGCCCCCGGAGGAAACTGATGACAACCCATTTCTCAGAATAACGTTCCCGTACCTTCCCTGGTTTTCGTAATACATGCACATTCACCTGACCACGGCTCAGATGTCTGCTCCAGCTCGGTCAGAGCCCACGGGTCCACCTCCTCGTCGATTTCGCCTCCATCGATGAACGAATGGACGCTCTTCCGGACTCTCTTCTTGAAGCTGCCGGTGTACCGCCGGACACTTCCCGACACCCTGCCGATCCGGGAGTCGGTGCCCGCATCGCCGGTAACCTGAAACAATCATATAGTTTGTCTGTATAGTCGTCATGATTTTCGAAAAGGCTGAGGACTTTACACAAATCGTCACCAATTAGACGTATACATATCTACGAGAAGAATCCTCCGTAACACAACTTGCAACATTGACGGTTTTGGAGTCGATACTGGATATCTCCGTATAAACGTTATACGATTTTAATAGCGCTCCAGATCGCGTATAGTCGGGTACAGCTGTGTCATTACTGCAATGAGCCTAAGGAGAAGCCGTAATGCCAACCCAAATCCCTCGATAACCGCATGGGTGTAGTCGTCACTTCTCATCTTGCCTCATATAGCATTGTTACTAAAAATATTTATAGCCGAAATGATGTAGACCTATATCCTAACTCAATTATCAAGCTTCCCGTCATTGGTAGTTATTGGAACTCGTCCCACTGCATCATTAGTCACCACTCACTCCTGTCAAATGGTTCATTGTACCAGGATAGAGCACGATTAGAGAGAATGTCAACCTACGCCGTTAATGTTATATCATTATTGTGAAAAATACGGTATGGGCATTCCAATACGCTAGGGGCACAATTTTTTAGAGTGTCCCTTTCATTGGTGTACACATGTACCAACTTCCTGTTAGTGTTGGGGAGAACATTGTTTAGTAACTGCGGTCTACTCCCCCCCGTCCCCCCACCCCACCCCCGTCTCCCCCACCTCTCCACCCAGCCTCCACCTAGCGTACTTGCTTGACAACCACGTGTCCATGTGCACATTGCCGCCGACCGGAGGTGACTAAGAAGATGTCTCCGTTCGATTTGGCAGAGGACGTGGTGTATTACATCGCTGAATTGTGTCGTTAATTATGTTTCCATTAAAATATGGCGCACGGAAATTACTCAAGAAAGTTATTTCGCTTGTAAATAGTAAGTATAGGTACCATCCGATTAGAAACATTGGCATTATACTGATAATCAACAAACGGAACGGACGAACTAACGGACAGACCAGCTGCGGTTACTATCGATAACTATACTGCCAAACCGAATCCTATATTGAATTTGTTTTTTCAAATTGATTCGAAGATTGTTTTTTAAGGCAACTCATACTGAACAACTGCAAACCATTTGATTAAAAAAGAACTTCCTCTGACGAGCACAGTATAGTCCGGCAATATGCTCGGACTCTGAGCTCGGACACTCTTGTTGGTTATGTACATGTATTATTGCGTGTATACAGGACAAAACTAAGCAGTTTTTTTCATAAGAGAGACGTTTTATGCGACCTTTATCATACAATAGTTCATTGGATATTATGATAATATTAACAATCAATCAGAATACTAAACAACTCGGTGATAAACAGTGTTGAATTCCGAGTTCTTGTCTACAGACAAAATTACACGTATTAGCCAATCTCTACGATACTAATTCTAGTCATAATCAAACTTACCAAATCCCGTTTATCCTCTGCCGTTTCTGGCATGGTACAGTTCAGAAGATGACAATATTTTCCCACTTGAAGAAAATATCCTCTGTCTAGAAGACGACGAGGAGACTGACTTCGGTGTGTATAAAGCTTGTATAATGCACACCCAGCTGCTGTAGAGTCTTACATGGCATTGGTTGTCTTCTTCGTTAACTGCTTGGTCCTGGGTTTAGAAGTTCTCTTCCCTTATGTGCTGTGACTCATTGCAACGTGCGAACACGCCCCCTACGTACGCACTAGGGGACACAGAGGCCGGGTGCAGTATGTGTGTGATGATGTAGCTGTGAGCTGTGCCAGGAATAGTTCGGGGTATACACGTAATAGACAGAGAACGGATGCCTTCAAATTGCTTTCCCGTCGGTAAGTTGGGTCTATTTTGAGGCTCAGCTTCGTCAGACGTGCAAGTCCCATAAAAAGGCTCCTCCTGCCTTCATTAATCTATTATAAACCCAATGTGGCCGGGACTAAGGGGTCCCTCCCCTCCCTCACAAAATGTTAAGAAAGTTCCCGAGACAGCTGCAAGACAATGGTGCGATAGTGGTTTGCCGGTGCACTCGGCATCCGTGTTCAAATGTACCCCTTTGTATAACAACTTCCAAGATGATAGTAAGACAATATTCATTAGATAACCGACAACCATTACTTAAAACAATCTTCAGTTGAGCCAAAATACTATTAGTCATAGTTCATAATTATTACCAGATACCGTTGCCAATTGTTTTAACGGATTTAACACTGCGGTGTATTAAACAGTACACTGTCCTATCAGGATGTATGTAAATAAATCACGTACATGCACACAATCTTTTCAAGCTTCACCGTTCATTTGTCATCTTTCCCAACCGGGCGGCTATATTTGATTCATACCGAACACGCACAGGTGGTGATTACAAGTTTCTTAGAGACTTGCCAGGCATAGATTAGCTCTGTCGCGAATGGGGAAATATGCCGGTACACAATACAGCGCTAGCTGCCCCCCTTCCACGCAGTGAGCTGAGAATCTGTGTGCCACTTGCTGCATGAAAACCACTGTTACATCTGCGACAGACATTCCCTTATAAATTGCAGGCGGGAACTCAGTAGTCCTGTTCTAATTTACCCCTCTTTTTTTGGGGGGGGGGGGGCCTTTTTCACTGACAAAAAGCACTTTCATGCACATCGGTTTTTTTTTATTGTACAGATTATCTTAACTTCGTTTAAACGTTTTACATAATGATCAGTGTAATAAATTGTTGAAGCATTTTCAGTCAAATTTCTATTAATGACATTCACTATTCTTATAATAAGTATTTGATTTAACAGACGGACTACCGCAATAATTACTCACAGGTGAAGCCAAGTAATCGGTTAAGTAATTCCACCACATCCACTACCTGTCGATTATCAACCACCTTAAATATCAACTCCCACTACAAGACACACAAGAATTCTACCACATCCACAACATGTCATCAGCATCATGTGTCACTTATCAACCACCTTAGATATGAACCAACACCACAAGAGCACCATGTGATTCTGTGACATAAGTGTCATCTGACACTTATCAACTATCTTTGACATGACCCACACCACAAGAACCAAGTAATTCCATTACATCCACTGCATATCACCAGGGACATGTGACACTCATCAACTACCACAGATATGGCCCCGCAATCACAGTTCCACTACATCCACTTTGTGTCATCAGCAATATCTCTCTCATCAACTACCACAGATATGGCCCCGCAATCACAGTTCCACTACATCCACTTTGTGTCATCAGCAATATCTCTCTCATCAACAACCTTGGCTATGGAACCACTCCACAAGAACCACAAGTGATTCCGCTACGTCCACTACATATCATCAGCGATATCTGACACTTATCAACCACTGCAGATATATATGGACCCACAATCACACCACAAGAACCACCATGCATCAACTATACATCAGCAGCAATATCTCACTTATCAACCACTGCAGTAGAAAAACCCCACAAAAGAGCAGGCAAGACCTCATGGATTTTCACCCAGAAAACTGTCTAAAGATTTCCCCCCACTGTACAACCTCTCACGATACGGGACTCTTGTGGGTCAGCTAAAAACATGTACAGTATATTCAACAACTTCGAAAATAAATAAATATTCAAAAATTGTTCTTCTCCGAACAACTCTTCAATGGCAATATTTTACACGCAGTTACCTTATGATATTAAATCAAAGAACATGGGCATGATAAGTACCCTCCAAATTCATTTATCAATGTATTACTGTTTAATTGCGGCTATGCACTCATACTCATACTGTATACGGCTTGGTTTGGGCATATTCCGGACAAATTCTCATGCCACAATCTCCATTGTTCAACAGGAGAATAAGTCCAGTCTGTTGATGCTGATAGGAAGGGTGTATAACTTTATAACAGTGATATATATATATTCAGAGAATAAGTTACATATTTTCCTATTTGCTGCTTAGGGGAGTATGTGTTTATAGGTAACACAATGCTATTTTTAGACAATCGTTTCAAGAAGTTGCAATTTGACAAGTTTTTGTTTTGGTGCTCTTAAATTGTTAATAGGGACTGCAGCACCTAAAAGCAACGGTAATCAGTGTCTAAACAGTGCCAAATATTTGCGCTAATTTATAGACCAGTCGAAGGTGGGGTTATAGCAGGAACGTACCCCACGTTGACCCACTAGTGAACAAAAGTTGAAACAGTAGAATTTAGGACGGGGATTGTCAGTCAGTAGACTAAGTAGACTCACTCGTATTCAACAAGAATCATCAAGCTCAGTAAAACAGTACATACATGTAATAGGTTTGAGATTGTCAGTCAGAGCTAGGTCACAGTACAACCTACGCTACATATATCCACTCATGAATATTCAACGTGTACCGTAACCACCGAGTTGAAACAATAAAATCACCACCTACACCACGTACATTCATCTCAGTTTTAACGAGGGATACAATGATAGTAGAAGTACCGTTCACAGGAGACTTCATGGCCTTTCAAACCTGACTGGCGTGGGGTATCATCTGACGTACATCGTTGGTGAGGCCTCTGTGTCGTTATCGGAGGTGCTACTGGTGTCTGCGTCCGATGACGTCTTACTTGTCAGCTCTTCGTCGTCCAGGTCCTTCTTGATCTTTTCTAGTCGTATTTTCAAGGTTCTGTACTGGAACTTCCCTCTCTTCTCACCGTAAGGATCCTGCGAAGGAAGAAGAAAAAACCAAAATGTGAGTTTTTTTTTTAACCATAAATCAGACTGGTTTATCAAGATGGTACAGTTGTACAGTGAAACTCAAACCGAATGCGAGTACCGTTAGGATGCAAGGTCAACTGTTAGGATGCGAGGTCTACCTTTAGGTTGCAAGGTCTACCGTTAGGATGCGAGGTCTACCTTTAGGATGAAAAGGTCTACCTTTAGGATGCCAAATCTACCTTTAGGATGCCAAATCTACCTTTAGGATGCGAGGTCTACCGTTAGGATGCGAGGTCTACCTTTAGGTTGCAAGGTCTACCTTTAGGATGCGAGGTCTATCTTTGGGATGCGAGGTCTACCGTTAGGATGCGAGGTCTACC
>JAVCKS010051083.1:0-10074 GCA_032273685.1 Pteraster tesselatus
TGTAACATCTTAAAACCGCGTTTCTGTTTTCAGTTAAGTGACACGGATGTAAGATAGGCGGTGGGCCTGCGTAATGTGTCAATGTTCTGTGTCAATTACGCCTGATAACGTCCAGCCCTAAGTGATATTTCAAGAAGACTGAACGTATGTTAGCGAATGTGTAAACATGACATTCACAGCTGCAAACATCAAAATACAAAATAGAAGGAAAGATAACACTAAGCCAATCCCCCTTTTTAAGGCCCTGGTTGACAACTTTGGGAAAGAGAGGCGCAGAAATTGCCCGGTGTACCCGAAGTTCCCCTCTCGAATATAAAAGATTTAGAATCGCGGAAATCACCCGGTTGACCGGGAATCGAACCGCAGGGAATCGTTCGTGAGCTATATATGCGGTTCTCTCCTAAATTATTCTCTAAATTCAGATAAATTCAAGCTTGTTCGAGATTATCTTTGGTTGGTGGTTCAGTCCACTCACTGAACAGACACTTTATAACACAGACGAAAACAGCTACACCCAAACGACGCCCCTGGTAGACCAGTAGCTTTGTGGGGAAGGGGGGGGGGGGTGAACGGAGTTTGAAAGTTCAAATTATGGCCCCAAAATTTTTACTGCGTAAGCAACTACATATATCTGGATAAAAATATAGGTCACCTGTTGTCCCTCTTGCTGGGGGTGTTCTGTCTTCGTTGTGTTCAACTGCATGCATGTGATCCATCATTAATAGTCTTTAGACGGCAAGATTCTTGAAGCGTGACTGTTGGTACAGCACTATGTGAATTATTTGTTTCCCGTCGTAACAAGATGTGCCCAGCGATCCTTTGGGGCCAATATGTAACAAAAGGTGTTCGATTGATCAACATAATGGAAGTGTATTTTATACTAAAATGTTTCATGCGCTCGAAATTTGACAGTTCAAAAGTCGACTGCAGAGGGAAAGTTGAAACAATTTTTTTTTTATTAGTGCCTAAAAAGGAGCTTTACTGTCAGGCTAAATAGGACGCCCTCCTCCGGTCTTAATGCGCGAGTTTAAATTAATGGAAGATTAGAATCGGCGTGTTAAATCTTTGCTTTAGAGATCTTGGTAAATCACAAAATGCCTTGCTCGCAACATTATGGATACTTTAGAGTTTCCCTTTTGGTCTCCCTTTAGCGTTTGAGTGTCCTTCTAATGACAGATGGACCCGATATAATACCGGTACATGTCCGTGAAAGGTATTCCGTTTTTAATGAAAAATAGTAAAATCACCCACCCCTCGCGATCGGCTGCCCTCTCCTGGGAGATCTTTCCCTCTGTGAATTCCCGACTGCCTAACACGCGATTTCCATGGTCCGTCGGCCCCTCAGTGATTAGTCTTGACTCAAGACTGACCAACGGTGATCATCACATGTTTCTCGGTAGAGTGTTTGCTAAAGACTATTACTAATATACATCTATTGTGATCATTACGCCCAGTAACTGCCATTGCTATGACTGTTGCTGATCAGGTGATCATCGCTTCGATACGATTCTTAATGTAGTCTTTTCTAAAGGTCTGTCCCTGGCATTCGCCTACGAAAATCATCACATCGACAAGATTCTCGGTACAGCATTTGCTGCAGAAAGTTACCGACGTATACGATACGGCGATCACCACTTTGTACATTCTCCGTACAGACT
Source organism: Pteraster tesselatus (assembly GCA_032273685.1). Lineage (NCBI taxonomy): Eukaryota > Metazoa > Echinodermata > Asteroidea > Velatida > Pterasteridae > Pteraster > Pteraster tesselatus. The sequence goes on from JAVCKS010051083.1 coordinate 1,659, forward strand.
TAAACTAAAAAGCTGTAATGACTTAAACCGCCCTCTGTCGATCAGTAACAACCTCTAAAGCAAAGACTACGCAGTGATTCGACGGTTCTACCAGCCCGTTCCTCCTCCTGCTCCCCTGAATTGTAACCACCACGGAAGAAGGGACAACTATATGTAAATAAACAGGCGTGCGTCTGTTTTTAGCCAGGAAATTATGCCAATGTTGACAGAGGCACATAGCGGACATACTCCCGAGGGTGTCTTGGCTGTAGGGTGTTGCTGTATTCTAATGGACTGTCAATCCGGTGTAGACTCTTCGGGTGCTGTTTATCACGAGAATGCCGCTCTGAAAACTGGCCGTCAAAGTGGCCGTCGAGAATGCACGGGCTGAAATCAGTCAGGAAATGAGTATCACGCTAAGGAGCCTCCTTGTTTGTTTCGAAAAACCCCTAATTTATCTGATTTTGCAGTAACACCTTCGTACGTAGCCGGCACACAGAATATTGAACAGTAATGCATATTTTATTGACGAGAACTAGCAATATCCTATCCAGGCATAATCTGTATATTTTCATCATCGAAATAAGTCTAGCTCGAAGTGATACAACAGTTACAAGATTTCATCTTAACTGAAATTCCAGAAACCATGACAATGTAGGTATGAAGGACAAAAGCACCTGAATTTAACTATTAGACTAGGATCGACCCCTCGTGTTTTTAGGTTTGTTGTCTCTGTCTGCATAGCTTTGAAAGTGAACTGGCGTCAGCATGATGTACTGGTATTATTTGGTTCCATATAATTATATCCTGAACAACATTTGAATGTTGGAGAAAAATAAACAGTCTTCGCTTATATATCGGCGCTGGCATATCTTATTCCAGCTTCGTTTGATTAAAAATGCATATGAAAACAGAGACACTGATTCAAATTGACAGTAAATGAAGACATCGGAGTTATCAGACGCGGGTTTGCTGGGAACAAATACAAACGTTATAGCCTATACACACCGTCCAAATTAATTAGGTCTATTTACAGCAAAATGATGTCACGAGAAATAATGATTGGGAGGGATCGGGTGATCCGTTGTAATTCTGTCACATCATTTTATTTATTTAGGGATAACGTTTCAGCTTTAATCTTTAGTAAACGTTTCAAGATATACTTGGGGAGATAATCTCATGTTGAGATTTGATGGGTTTGCCCTGATTATCAATTTGGAAATGAAGGCACGACGAGAAATGAGTTACCCCTGCCAGCCTTACCAGGGATGGCTTTCGTCCTGCTATAATCCGCTAATAACAAGGGCAATCTGGCAATGCATCTTCGAGCTTTATACGCTACTACTCCTCGTAATGGTGTTGCACATTCAGTTTTTTTTAATTTACTAAGCAATCAATTGATCAATCAGAAATGAAACTCGCTGCTACATGGCACTTGGTTCTTTTTATCCAAGACGCTGTTACTAATTAATTGCTTACTTATACACGGGTGTTCTGGGTGTGAGAATTACTTCCGAGTAACAAGTGTTTGTTTATATGGTTAGCAGGGACTGTAATTGATTCTCCGAATTGGAGTCAAGTTGTCTGACTTTCTCATAAAGCACCCAAATGGTGGCATATCTTTATTAAGTAAAAGGTAAGAGCGAAGATTACAACAGGGCGTGATTGTCTAGCCTTTCGAACCGTGTATCTGTGACCGATTACTTGCGTTGATTATTGCAGAACACAACCACGAAACAGCTTTGCTCTCCCATCTCATCTCGAGATTTTTTTTGACAAAAAAACCTTGACATTTGCTTCGTATAATCCGTTCCGTACTGTAAAACGGCAAACATGATGGCAGATTATTTAGAACTGGAAAAAGTAATAATGGAGCAGGTATACGTATTTCTGTTTATGCCATTTTCTCAATATGGTTAGCTGTGTTAAGTTTATTTTCCGCACGACCGACGTCAAAATCACACCAAAGATTTCCTGACACATACTGTTGAAGAAAGTAACTAAACGTTTATCCAATATTTCATTTTTGATTTTAATTGAAAAACAAACCTGCCCCTTTAATAAATTTGACCAATGACGTCACACTGCTACTCTACATAACGATGAAATGATTATGTAAATTTTCAGCAGATGGCAGCAGTTTTAACCAGACAGTTTTCTGTGAAAATAAAAGCGGGTTTACTTTTAACTGTTGGCCCACGCTGTAATTTAAATATACGGTAAACGTTGGCAGCGGATGGCATGCAGAGGATGTTTTTTCCGCGCACATCATAAATTCGTGTAAATGGATGTGTGTAGGCGAGTCACAACGGCGACAACAACCCCATACCGCCCGCGAGCTTTTGTTCCGTATACCCGCGAGTTCCGTTAAAACTCAAATTACATCGACTCATGTTTAGGATTCAATTTTTTTTCAAGGAGGGAAATAATGTAGCCGCCATAATTCTATACTGTAAAACAACGAGATTATCTTTCGTTGTGGGGGAAAATCATCTGCACGTCACGTTCTGTGTGAAAAAGCACAGTTTAGGAACATTTGTAAACACGGACGCACGCACACAAATAAACGTACACCGCATATTGTCTTTTTCGGTGGGCAATAGAAAGGCGCTGTTTCACGAAGCCCCGTGGATTTATCCGCTCGGATCAACAGCATTATCCTATTGCGGCCTATACATCGAAAATGCGTTGGTGGTAGTATAGTGCTGGTGGTATTGCGCTGGTATACCAAGTGACCTCACTTTAGCCCCCATTCTAGTATAATACAGAGCTATATGAACCGTGTGCACTTTGTGAGTTTGATCGATGGAAGTCGGTTAATTCCCATAGGCCCAAAACCATCTTTCTTCCCCCAGAAGTCTTCGTGTTCATTTGTCTCAACAAGGCATGCTGCATGCCGGAGCACGATGGTTGACCGAGAGCGGATGAACTGTGTTATTTGCTTACGTTCACTTTGTTATTGTTATTATCCACTGTGATTTTTTTGAATTTGTCAATAATCGTCGGAATGTTTTTAATATTCGCGTCCTCGAAGAGGAAAGCCCAGGAAAGTGGGGAGGGAAGGGGGACAATCAGACACGAACCTGGGACTTAGTGGTGAAGGCGAGGAAAGCACCACAGTGCCCCCCTGAACCCCAAATCGTCTGGCACACTGACATGCTTGGCTGCAGTTTTCAAGTTAGGCCCTACATGACCGTGACAGTATGATATTTGTATACACGCCAGCAATGCCTGGCTAGCGCCGGTTTTTTTGGCGATGTCCGAGTTATCAAAAACCCAAACTACACTTTCTTAACTTTCCGTTAAATATTACCAAGACCGGAAACCGGAAACCTGCTTTTGGTTTGGTCCGTTGGCTTTAGAGAAACCGAAACCGTTGAAACCGGGTCCTGGAATTTTACTCCAAATATGGCGGCAAGAGAGAGAACAAATTCATGACCCGTAGTTTCTTGGCAAGATACTATACTATTCATCTGAAAACCGTAAAGAGGCTGTGTAGTCGGCTTTCTCAAAATAGATAAAGAATGGTGATAACTGATTATTGCTTTATACCGATTCGCCATATTGACGCCATTCAACCGAGGTATATATCGGTTTGATTGACTATGTTGCCTTCTTTTTCAACATCTTCGTCTGTATCTTATTAATCGTCTTCTCTCTTCCTACTTCAGGGGGATTATTTCACAGCGGCTCGCCGATAAGCAACTCCCAACAGGCCTTCGAGTTTGCCATCGAGAAACTCAACTCGCAGCCAGTCTTCAACGAGACCAGAATCGTTAACGACTCGAGACTAGTGGCAGATAACGACAGCTTCAACGCCACCAAAACAGGTAAAACACACACACCTCGTTGTAAATATTATTCCCGGGCATATTTTGGAAGTTATAATATCGAATACGCAGCAAATAGTCTATTATGCTTACGTATACAGTGACAAATAATGTTTTATTCTGCTGCATACTGATAACGTTAATAGGCCCAGCTTCTGCTCAATGTGCTGTTAATAGCATCAAGGATGATGACGACACGAATGGCAATTACAGAGAAAACGGAGACTGGTATTAGTGCTGGCCCCGGAGAAGGTCGTCCATTTTGGGGTTAATGGCTCGTGCCTGTGAGGTCGGAGCTCTAATGGAGTAATAAGCCGACTGCGTGACCGATTGATAATTCTAGCAGTGGTCGTTACGTTGACACTGCATGGATATTACACAGCTTTGTAGCAGCCGTCGTGTGAGACCTAGTGCTTGATCCTACACGCTTTAGTTTAAGTTAAAAAAATGCTATATCGACGCTGCACATCTTGTGGGGCCGTCCGCTATGCAAATGACTGTAGAAATTGTATTTTGTGCTGATCTTAGCATCAGGAATCAGTGGCCCGCAAGAGTCGATTTACACTTTCACAACATCAGGGCTTCACAACCATGGATGACCATGGTGCAAAACGTTGTATCGGAAGCGTTGGTTTATTTCAGGAGAAAGCCATCTAACGATTTCTTATGATAGACCACTGCGAACTTAGTTAAATAAACAAGCTAATTGATATCTTCTGCCGATTTATATAGTTATGATTGTAATTAACAAAAAAAACGGAGAAATTGCGTGATTGTTCCAGCTCTGAAACTGCGCACTACGACCGAATGGGGGCGTCCTGGTTAGCCGTGACACAATATCCCCCCTTTAAATCGGCGCCCTTGCTTCGGTGGCTTCGCATTCTGATCGTGCACAACTTGAAAGCCAATGTCTGGCAGAGTGGGTTGTATCCGTGACGTCATGCAAGATTGATAACAATCGCTATTATCCGATCGCCGCGTGGACGTACCGTCGGGCAGCTAATTAACACAAACACGAGGCTTCACGTGGCGTCGCGACTGGAGGCCGCGCCGGTATTGCAGCCGTATATGAGCGGGTTATTCGCGGTATGAGCTACGGTATTTGCTCATATTTGAAAAAAACAAAAAACTTTTTATTTAGAAAGTATAGCTCTCATGATCTTATCAAGTTTGGAAGAGAACTAGCGGAGTAGACATTTCGAGAATGTAGTATTCAATCAGACGTTTCCCGAATTGATCGGCGCGGATTGATTTGCGAGCTCCTATGAAAAGAGGAAAAAGTGTTTCGCAATGCTAAACTAAATTTTGTTTACGTTAAAATCCGTTACAAAGAAAAACACAAAATAGCATATTATCTGTGGTCACTATGGAAAGCCTATAGGCCTACAATCTTAATACATTGCTAATTTACATTAATATAATGTGTTAACTTTTATGAGAATCCCAGGTTTGAACATAATTTGGTGCCACGAAGTGCGCCCTGTTAATTGTGACACTGATGCGCACGACAGTGAGCGATTTGTTGCAGCAGGACTCAATACAATCATTAGATTACGGGCCTATACTGACCGCCATCTGATCAGTGGAAACCATCTGCAGTTTATGATGAGTCCATCGCAATATATGCCAAATGATCGGCCGGAGTACAATCAAAACCCGCTATCGTATACCAAGTTGATTAAATCATATTGCAATTCAATTATTTTAACATAATAGGTCACGTTTTTCCACGTTTTGCTGGCTTTTAGTTCCTCCTTAAAGGGGCACTATCGTCAGGCTAAATAGGACGCCCTCACGCGGCCGTAATGCGTGCGCGCGGATTGGGGTCATGTTCGCTGAGTGGATAACCACGTAACTATACCAATCAAGAGAAGGGATATACAAGTAGCTGAAAAGGCTTATCATCTCATGGAGTGGTCATATTACAAAATGGCTTACTTAATTAAGTGTATATACTAGCCGGATACTGTACTAGATATACGTAGCGGTGGTGTTCCTTTAATCCTCCTTCAACTATCTGAATCCATAGCCTTTTCTCGTTTGGCAAATCTTCAAACCGTTTGACAAATGTGTTTAGTTTGAACCAGAGCCCTCGATGCAAACATTCGCGATACTTGGAGGGTCTGCCTCTGTCTTAATCTAACCAATTTGAGACCGTTTCTGGATCAATAGAGACTCTGTAAATTGGCTTGCTCTAGTTCGAGCCACTCGTGGTGCGTGTCACGTACGCGAGGGGAGAACTGGCATGGTGGAGATGATATCCCAATACTGATCGAATGAACATTTGAAACATCTCGATAACATGACGGGAGGAAATGCTTAACCGAGAGAGAATATTCACGATCAGGTGTTTTGCTGATGTTATTGTTGAGACGATTTCCTCCGGTAGTTGTTTGGTATAACCGCCTACATCAAACCAGACCACGTACACACATTCTCACTGTCTATCAACGTGCAGACGTTGGATGTTCGAGTTATTCGTATTTTAAATATTTATATTATATTTGAATTATTGTTACCCTATTATTTTTGTTATTTTTAAACAATTTAACAATGTTATAATATTTTTTAGCATTCTTAAAGAGGAAGTGCCCTGCTGAATTTTTCAAAAAAAAAACTATTAATGTAGGACCTAGGCCTACCTATTTAATACGAAAACAACATTTGTTATCTGATTTTAGCATGCGCAGTTATTTGAAAAACCTAACTTTTGTAGGGTTATTTTCTTTCTGGTGCACGCAAAATAAGAATTTGTTCTTATTTTGCGTCGGATCCTCCAAAAAATCGTTACGTCATTGGATGTAGTCCTGTATCCAACGGCTATTTACTGTGATGCTTCATTACCAACACGTGGAGTTTTAAGTGACAGAATTATGCACACAAAGGAGATACGTCCTATATGATGCATGTTGTTGTCTGGATTTATAACATAGATTAATAATTCAAAATGCTAATGGTTAAATATTCTTGTTACTAAAAGCAATTTACTCGAAGACTAAATATCGAAGTAGTCGCCACGAACGCGTTTTTGTTTAGTCGCGTTATAGGTCGTGCTATCTACCTAAGATAGCACGACGTTTTATGACACCAATACACTCAGTGTTTATGTCGTTCGGTATTTCATGATTTATGTGTGATTTACTCGTATAATACCTATTCGTTTACTCTGAAAAGGGTAATGGAAATAGCCGCCTAGTTTGTTTAGATCCGTTCCGACTTAACATCGGAATATTTTCTTCGAATCTATGACGGCGCGTGGGCGATGATAGTCGTAATGTGACGGGCTCGTATGTACGTTAGAAATTTTAAGGACATTTAGGACGAAATAATTATATAGTTTGAAGACTTACCGTACGATTTCACCCTGAGAAATGGATCTTGAATGGATCATTTGCTAGGTTTGACCTTTTTATTAGCTTTAATGGCACGGAACAAAATCCATTTGCGGTTAGCAACAAATTATTTTCTTGCTTAAAAAAAAAGAATTTTTCCTTCGACAAGAAAACACTCTGTAACCATCGATGGATGGATTTTGTTTCGTGCAATTTATTATTTTAAAGCTAAGGGTAGACCTACCAAGTTTCATGAAATTTTCTTAAATTTAGAATTTTCTTGATTTTAAAAGCGGGTTTCTTTGGCTCTGTCAACAGCTCTGTTTGTTTAAAATACGAATGTGGACTGCATTAAAAATGTAATCCAAAATAAAATAAAATAATTGAAGAGTGAGGTAATTTAGACATAGGTGTTTCTGTAACCTTTGATATGCAAACACAAAACCTAACAAAGGCAATATTTAACTATGGCTTATATCTATTCCTCCCACTTGTTTTCAAACCTGACTCCGAGCGATCGTTTTCTCATTATTGCGTCACCCGTCTTTATGAAGTACTTATACCGTAACTTGGGCAGCTGGTACTTAGATTGCACAACCTTCTAAACGTCTCCGTTAAGAGGTGATTTATTGTAGAGCATCTTCACCGTGGGGCTATAGGCCTACATAGTGTTCGCAAGCATGGCGTGGATTGCTTGTGAATCTTGTCAGGTCGATTTACGGTTTGGCTCTTTCTCTTTCTAGTGAAAGATCACATATCGATTAAAATTCGCCGGGCAACTTACGCTTCCCCATCACTGTCACCCTGAGTACCCGAAAAAAAGCGGCTGGCGAAATACGGCCACCAGATATCGAAGAGATCAACATTGTTCAAGGGAAGAAACAGTTTCATAAAGTGCATCATTTACGAACTAAGATTACAAATAAAGCACCCCTAATTAGGAGGTGCACATTTACTAAACAAATTAGGGGGTACAGGGAGTAGTATTTCCCTTATATTCCCCCTATAGGGGTGCTGTTATTATCTCTATAGGTGCAGATTTGAACCTTTATTTCTTGGAGTGAACAAAGAATTGTAGTCTGCAATATACAGCAACGACTACCAAAGCGCTACGGTGGTAGAGGAGGGGACCATGAAGCTATAAATCTTGTACAGATATTTTTGTAGTTTGCGATATCACAGCACTAAATATCAAAGCGTTCATTATCGAACAGGAAGAAGGAGGTTTCTTTACGAGGTCGTGTATCACTCCTGAAGTGCATCAAGACATTGCTA
>JAVCKS010051095.1:0-10074 GCA_032273685.1 Pteraster tesselatus
TAGAACGAATATTGCAGCGCACGTGATCGACCGTCGGCCAATCAGATGACGCGGATTTAGTCGGGCGTTGTATAAACATTATTATGCGATAAATAGAGCACATTGGTGTTTCAGGAGAAAACAACCACTTAAACATAATTATGTGGCTGTTAAAAATAATACCAAAAATGTAATACCAAACTTAACACTTAGCCAGTTTGCCTGTTGTTACTATGAACATTCCTTGAACAACCGGTTTGGGTATATATGGAACTAGATACTGGTGACGTTCAAATTAGAAATGAACAGTTATTCTGCCTTTACACATGGAACAAGCTGCTACCTGGACATAGCACAGTGCGACGTGATAACCCTTGGGGGACACACGTTACTCACTCTGTTTGCACACAAACATCTACAGTACAGTGTCGTCAATGCATTAGCAATCCCAACTTAACTATGTTTATATTAGTACATCACATGTTCAACTGATGTGATGTTTGTTTATCCTACTACAATTAATGTTTTGCAAAATCATTGCCCCGTGCTGTGCAATGGTACATCGCCACTGTCTCATCTTGAATGATTCTTTCTGGGTTGTACCATTTTATTCAATTTTATAACGATGGATAGCCTTGCCTGTGGGGATCTTGTGTAACCATCCCAGATTCTAATGTGAATCCTTGTTTCGATCAGGTTTTTCTGCGACTGTGGCGCTGGTACCCTGTCCCTCCAATGCCAATTAGCCGGCGAACCCACCAAGGACACCGACACGCTGTACGATTCGGCGGCCCCGATTGAGTCCCACACCCTCATGGTGAACTAGCGACGAGCCTCCCCCCGATGCAGTTATCTCTACCTTTTCTTCTTCGTCTGTACAGCCATCCAGCGATCGGTCGATCAGTCCGATAGGTCATCTATAAAGCTGCCATTTTTATTATTTAACTTCGTTTTTTTTTAAAGTTCAGTTTGTGTGTATGAAGAAGCCAACCAAGTTGGTTCGTTTTGTCCCGGTGAAATTGTGAATTTCCCGCCCTGGTTCGCACTTTGTCGGATACAGTTTGCACATGTCGCAGTTTCATCTTTTATAACAAAGAATTTAGAGCGCCATATTTATTTATTTTATTTATTTATTTTATTCATTTATTTATTTCACAGCACTGTTCCAACCAAACCCGGTTTGTTCTAATAGTTACAGCTTCTTCGACTGCCTTCTTTTCACGTTGATTTAACAGAATAATGCACTGTGTAAGCTTGTTGTTGAGTATAATACTCGGGAAACATGGTTTCGGGACAAACCGAAGTGCACAATCGACCGTACAGTCGAGTGAAATGCTTAACAGGTCTTTAAATTTTCCTTAATTGGAGGATGTTGGGAATCCACGACTGTGTTTACATGATAGAAATGGCCAGTCATGTAAGGAAAATGTCTTTAAGTCTAAGTCTGTCACGAGCCTAATGAAAATCATCTGGAAGGTCATTCACTCCTCAAGTTGAATCAATACCTCCTGTATCCAGCTGCCCTTCAATTCATCATGCTGCCACCATCAGCCCATGAGGCCAGCTGCCCCCCTCAATCACTCATCAAACATTGGACCTCAATTTCCTCCAGATCACTATTTACAAAAGTTACGGATTAAAACATCCGTCCATCCTTCAACTTCAGTCAAAGGTTCAGAATTGAAAGCACTGCAATCCTTCGAACATCGATTAACTTTGAGTATTACTGAAAGCCAATATTGTGAGGTAAATGATGTGGGAGGGTTAGCATGGATATGGTTCATGTATTAGCCTTATCTGCATTCTATTGGGCCGTAAGACAAAAATTGCTGGGTGTTTTTCCAACACGTTTTCCTTATAAACCCGGAAAGTTGTGCCTTGTCTGAGAGGGTTTTCCCTACTGGTCGGTGTACAAGTGGCTAACCAAGTTAAAAACTTCAGTCGATTGAATCTTTTTTTTTTGCTTCTGAGATTCTCAATGAGATTTGTTATCTTAACTGTTCATTACGGAGTTTAAAGGGGCACTGTTTATTAAGGAGTTCAAAGGAGCACTGTTCATTACGGTATTTAAAGGGGCACTGTTCATTATGGTATTTAAAGGGGCACCGTTCATTACGATATTTAAAGGGGCACTGTCTTTAGGGTTAACAAGATGCCACCATTCAGTGCGTGGATGCAAGGCTTAAATTTTAAGTTTGTATGACCACAAAGGGGAAAGAAGTGAAGCCATTTTTCCTTAGATTAGAATTTAGCTTGTTTATCTTCACGTTAGATTGGTCTGTCTTGGTGCCCCTTTAATACTGTGGGCAAGAGCAGCGTTATTGTGCAGGCAGTGCAGGACTATGAAGTGAGTTATTTGGACACACGTAAGATACTCATCTGCTTTTATTTTGTATATGTATTTTTTTTTTATCAGCAGAATTTATTAAGTAAATATTGTACAGTATGTAGAACACGTTAATGTTATATTATAACACGCCACTTTGGAACGTGTTAATATTACCCCAAAAATATCAAAAAATGGGGATAAATGGTTAATCCTTGATAAATCTGACATGTTTAAACCAAAGGTTTCATGTGGAAATCCGGTTGATTGGACTTTCATACCTTGCTGTCTGCCAGGCATAGATACCAGTCAATGTTGCTTGCATTGTACAGAATTAGCTGGTTCCCACTAGCCTATTCCTAAAACAATTTGGTCATTAAAGGGTTAAGTGGTATTGTCATCTTCACTGGAATGCAGAAACGTCCGGGTGTGATTTTCCCCCCACCTGAGCTAGGAATAATGTAAAGTTGCGATGATATTTCATTGGTGTTTCAAATGTTTGGGTTCCTAGTGCATGTCGGATGTACCATTCATTTTCAGACCGGTTTCGCCTTGTGATGTAGTTTTGATTGTCAAATTTTGATCGGTTGGTTCAAGGTGGGCCCCTGTTATTAGCTTTAAAAATGACAGAGATGACATCCAATAAATCCACCCTAGAGTATTTTCTTTTCAAAAGTAAATGGTTACTGCCAGCCGACGACAAGGACAAACCTCTGTACCTATCCTTGGATAGACTGCGCTTTCATGTCGTACATCATTTTAATAACGAAGGCTAATAAGGGCAGACCTACCATGTATTATCACTTCATGTTATTCCTCAATCGACTGAAATCATTAATGAGGAGGTAAACAAAAAAATGCAACTAACTTTGGAGTTATTTATTTTTTAAATTGAAACCATTTGGCTGAATCCTCCCCCCCCCCCTCTCCCCAACTCACAGCCGTTGACATTTGGATTATATTTTAATGACTATTTAAAATATCTTAATTTATGTGCAGAGGAGAGAGCCTGAGCATTTTTTTACGAAGACAAAAAGAAAGAGGAAAAAAAATTGAATCAATAGATATTTTCAATGAATTTATATTTTAACTTATTGAATACCTTCTGGTCATTAGTAATGGACTTTTAACAGAATACCGATAAATTTGTTGATTTCTTGTAAGAGATAGGCGAAAGTTGTTCTTGTTGTTTTTAGGACCCCCGTCTCTCCTGAGTTGTGTACAACTTTGGTTTTAGGCCCCCAACGTGCTTCCCTAAACTTATGAAAATTCTTCCCACTGGTTCATTCCCAGTGGACTACCATAAGCATAGTTTAATCTGCTATACTGAGTTGCATTGTTTAGCGCACGTTTACTAGGGCCATCCCGTGCTAAGCAGATTTCACTGGCAAACTTGTAGCGAGTTGAATTCGAACCTTGGGTAGTTAGCAGAAAATTGCTCAGCATATATAGCTTTTAGTTTGGATTTGCTAAACATGTTTTGGTTTTTGTTCACTCTTGACCTGGAAACTAAATGGAATCGTTGGTGGGAATAGAAATGCTTCTTGGTTTTTGTTTTAGAACCTTTTAAATGTTTTAACATGTGTGCTCTTGTAGTCAGCAGGAGACTGAAGATAAGTTATTTGTATTTCCAAAATCTCTCTGTACAATGTTTCTAAAGGCACCAGACAAACAGCAGCAGCAGTGCTTTCTGTAATTTGTACCCATCGTCCTCAAACATCAGAGCAGTCGCTACATGTCAAGATCTTTATTAATTGCACGATACAAACTTACTATAAAGCAATTAAGTCTTATGCTGAAACGTGAAAGTCGGATTCGTCTATTTAACGACTGAAATCATCTGGGACTTCAAAGTCTCTCTGGAAATTATGCGAATAATGCGACAGATGCTGTTAGCTTTCCGATGTATGCACAGCGATCAGTGTGTCTGTAGTTCGCTACAGACTTAAGCCTGCCTGGCATGTCGTGGCCCTAGGCTCAATAGTATTAGGGTTATTAATTAGCTGGATGTTAGAATTGTTATGTTGTGTTATTTATATTATTTTTTTTTCTTGGCATAACCTTTTTCCTCGGCATTAACAGATCCATCACTTATGATGATTGTATATGTTTATAGCTGTCACAAAATAACAGCTCGGTAGTGCTTACAGGACTTTCAAATGTTAATGTAACAATTCACTGGGAAAAATCAGCTGTAACTAAAAATTACAATGCGACACTTCCAACTGGTTATCTCTTGCCGCCACACGTATACAGTTGCAGACAGCAATCGCTGTAGTTTTACGAAATAAAGAAAACAAAAAGAATTTCAAACTTTTGAAGTGTGTCATTAGCGTGCACCGAACGTGAGCGATGTTACATCATGTTGATGCCATAGAATAACTGACCTTTTTTTTTTTTTTTTTTGTGGCAATAGCTGACAAATAGTTGTTATCGGAAGGTCTATAAGTACATGTATAATCTATCGAGGTCAAATTTGTATTTTAGGTTTAAAAAAACTAATTTTTCCGGACTTGGAGCATGTGACTATCAACCACACAGGGCTGTAAAGTCGAAAAGATGACTTTGAGAAAATGTATGTATTTATGAATCGAGGAATTGGACAGGTGTACAGGCTACCCTTCCCTGTAGTGTCGATTGCGTGTCATATTTTAATGTATGATAAGTAACATTAAATTGGTTTCAACCTCTCAATATATGACACAATTTTTGTTACCAAAGGGCCTTCTGATTTCTGGTTGTTACCCTGGGTTTACACGCCAGCACGATTAAAAAAACTAGACCCTGCTACTCATTCAGAACAAAGGAGCCTTTTTTTCTACAAAGATTTAAGGTCCAATAATATTGGAGGCAGCGGGGCATTATTTTCTGGTAATAGAGCAGTGGTTCTCAAGGAGTGGCCCATTGGACAATGATGCCCTCGGAAACATTTTGTGCAGCCCCTGAATGCAATCTGAATAGATATATTCTTGGTTGTAAGTGGGAATTATTTGTGTTTGTGTGCATAGAGAACCCCTATAAGAACCTGTTTAATATACTAAACAACATTTGAAAAAAAAAGAGAGGTAAAGGCAACTACAAATATAAACGCGTTAGCACGGGCCCCCCCAAAAAAATACAGGACTGTTGATTTTTGTGCGTTCCTATGTTTTGTTACAAAGTTTTCAATACATGCTAAATGTCTTCTAATTCTGTTGGAAATCCTAAACACTGTACTGTTGGAAACCCTAAACACTGTACTGTTGGAAACCCTAAACACTGTACTGTTGTATTCCCGAACAATTTTAGACTCAGCTTGAGAAATAATGATACATGTAACGATAACTATCAGATATGTTAGGCTTGTCTGTAGCTTCTCCTATTTAGGGAGGAGTGGGGTGGAGTGGGGGTTAGCATACATCTAAGAACCGAGAATATATGAGAATATCGATATTTAATTATTTGATATTAAAATAATATCGTGCCTACGTGTTGAAGGCAGGATTTATCCGGTAGGATTGCTTTTTTAGGGGTTTGCCTTAAGGTGTTGTATAGCACGGGAAATAATTCGTATTGGCTGACGGCAAGTTGAAATTGGTCTGAAATCTGACAGTACATCTTCAACTGCTTGAAATAATGAGCTTCGTGTAGTTGGTGGTGTGACGGGTAGGAATAGGCCCACTTTCATTCAGCAGCCAGACCTGCAATTATTGTTGAGAAGGTGATTTGAATTGTAGGAATCGTTTCTTATTCTATTGAAGAAACAATTTGAAAATACACTCACGTTAAATGATAACCGGTGATACGTTTACAGACAACCACTCACGAGTTGTGAAATGACCTATGCCCTCCACTACAGCATCGAGTTGTATTGCAGAAAGGCCTAACTCTGCCGATCCTTTTTAAAAGTTAAACAATATTTAATACTATTTAAAAGTATCGATATAATTTATTGTGGTAGGTCCTTTTCATGTGTCAGAAAATATGTATTTATCATGATGAGAGAACTATCATTCCTAAAAAAAACAAAATATGTTTTTTGTTATTGTGGCGTTTGGGCCCATGCGAAAGTACCGGTAACTGATTTCATTTTTCCCGCTTGTATATGTAAAAGAAAATTATTTAAAGAAAACAAAAACATACCACAAAAAGTTTATGCACAGGTGCTTTTGAACGAATAATTTTTTTAGCGATATTTGATTTTTTGTTAGTAATTATCATTGCTAATTTATTTTAGCCTTTAGTGCAGTAAATTTAAATATAAACATTTTGTACTTAAGTATTAACATTTCCGACAGATTTGATGGCTGTTTTCATTTCGGCTTCTTCTAAGCATCTTATATTTATCTGTTGAAAGATTTCTCAAATCTGTGCACATTTTTTTCTCATGTGTAAAAGTTAAATGTACAAAGTATTATTATTATTATTATTATTTCAGTGTAAATTTTAGCCAAGGCATTATCACCATACATGCCAACCGTACTGACTCATGCCATAGACTACCGCATTCTGAACTTGGCTTCGAAGGCCTCCTGTTCCTACTGCTTGCTAAAATATTTTTGTGAACGGTTTGTCGAAATTGGTAGGGCACGTGTAGCCAGAACTCTCATTTATACAAACAAAAATGGCGCAACATTAAAAAAAGCTGATTTCAGTATATCAACGTATTAACTGCTCGCATTTTATAAAGCATTACTGATGGTTTACCGACACCAGCCCATTCTCCGCTACCATGGAAACAATATATTAAGTGTACCCCCGTGCATTATTCCCCCGGCCTTGGTACAGCATGAGTGAAAAAGATTATTCAGACCAAACATGCGTAGGATTAATTCACCTCTGTTCCATTCCACTTTATGAAGGTTAAAACCTGGAAAGTACTTCTAAATTTGCCTTATTTGACAGCGCAGTCGTTGTTTATATCCCACTGTTCAACAAAGATTTTGTAAAAATTGATCCTATTTTGTTTTCTTACCAATGCTGTACCTTTGCTTGATAGAATTGTGCATTTCTGAAAGGGTTACAGACTTGTGATACTATGCTGATCAAACTGTACATATGTTGCCCGCCATTTCTGAAAGAGTTACAGGCTTGTGATACTATGCTGATCAAATTGTACCTATGTTGCCCGCCATTTTACGCTTACAAGATTAGTTAATTTAAATTTCTGTCCTTACTCTCGGGCAATTAAAGCCCATTACGATATTACACGTAGGGTAACAGATAGACAATATTACCTCCTGTTATGGTCAGTAGAGTCACAGTAACTCATGAGGTACGTGAAGTACCCGCCACTCCAGAAGCAACAATCTACCCCTAACCTGTGATGTACACTTACTTTACTGCTACCGTGAGTGCAAACTCTTATATTATCAGCCTTGTGGTAGTATCGGAAAACGCAGAGCCCCATAAAGCATAGACCCACGTGAAAAGTACCCGGACTTGAAATGGAAGGCCCACTCTAAACTAAAACAAGAACGACTTTTGGTTGGGTTGGGTGCGTCTTCATTTTCAAAGTGGGTCCTGTTTATTATGCGGCCTTCGTTTTTGATACTACTGTTGAGAAGTCTCCAAGCTGAAATATATTGGCTGTCCGAAAAATCCATCGACGACTTTGCTTTCGTTCGTGGTGTATAAAGAACACGGTTAGCTGTTGTATAGTTAAGTCATAATTCTATGTGAATAATTAATTTAGCACACAAATTTAGAATGTATAGTCAGATTTAACATGTTTCCATCTAAACTTTATTGTGAATTAAAGATGGTACTCTTATTATTTTTTTTTTCTTCTTATTTCTGGGCATTTTTTATATATATATTTATCTGAGAACAAGAATACTATTATTAATTGTTCAAATAAATATAATTGAATTATACGGCTGCTGATTGATAAGCACATCATCACTAACACACACACGGTAATGAATTATTTTGGTAAAAACTGAATTCACAAAGAAGATTCAAATAAAATTCAAGTTTTTCTGTAAAGATACATTCTCTGCTTGGTATGTTTGTGTATTACACTGGGGATGTGCTTCCTCACTGGATTCGGGGAAAATAAGAAAAGTCTTTCGAATTTGCAAATGTCCGGCAACTCTACTAACCTTGGCCGCAAGTTCAAATGAAGCTTTATTCTAGTACATACATGTGTAGTAATGGGGGTCAGACCTATTTTCCCTTAGACCTCAGCTGAGGCCAACATAATATTCTCTCAGTCCTGTGTTTCTAGAACATATTTTCCTCAGATGAGGCCCTACACATGTTTCAGCAGACCTAAAGATTGCAATCAAAAAGGGTTGTAGGAACACTATAATATGCACTCTCCCTAGTAATGTATTGATCAAGTCAGCGGGGAAAAAGTGTTTTTGCCATGAAAGTCATGTAGAATTGTTTTCATGTAGAATCAGATGTCATGTTTTTATATGTATATCTTTTCTCTCTGACCGCTATATCTAAAATTAAGAGCAATTGAAGTTCAGAAATATGAGCAAATCTCAGGTTTGCCGAAGATCATGTACTAAATTTAGATCGCAACACAATTGTAGAAACAGTAAAGAACGGAGCTGATATTCGAGCCACACTCCCTTCATTTATTTATTTCCTCATTTACCTTCTAGTTTAAGAATAAGTTTAGGACAGAAACTTTAAATTCATTCTAAACCCCTTTATTTAGCAAATAATACAACTTAGGGAGGTTCAGAACCAATCTCAATTTACCATAGGTGTGGTGGAGGGCTCGAGCAGTAGATCTCTCGGTCCCCAAATTGTGAGTTCAAGTCCACAACAGGGCCTATTTCAGTCCACCCTAGCTTGTTTTAATAAGAGAATAATCTAACAAAGGCAGCGAAGAGGAGGACTACCCACTCCAATATACGGCAGAAGACAATCACCACTGGTTTTCAATTTGTTTTGACCTGTGCAAAGGGCTTCACTGCATTTCAATCCGATTCTTACAAATTAGAACAGAATTATAACCACTACAAAAATTGGCACAGTGAAAGCCACTTGATAAAAACAGCAGTTTTGGCTACACAATTTATATACATTAATTCAAATAAATATTTAAAGACCAACTCCGGGGTGTTTTCTATTTTCCTATTTTTCAATTTTATTGACTGAGAAGATTCAGGCACTTCTGTCTTTGTATTTTTTATGATGTAAAAACACTGCCCTTCTCGGTCCGATTTCATGAAACAGAACTTGTCATCTCAACTCATTTACATAATATTGATTTTTGTGACATGTCAACTAGGAAAGCAACCCAAATGATACCTTGGTGAGAACATCCTAAAAAAATAAAATGGTGTTTGGAATTCTTTTTTGATTGCTGGAAATCATCTCTCGACGAAGTCCCCTCCCCAACCACCCTATCAGCTAGTGTCTTGCTACTACGCCTGGGTGACTAGTGGAATTCACTACTCAAGTAGTCGCCATGCAATTAGTTGCGACTACTCAAGATTAGTTTGCAACATTTTTTCTGCATAGAAAACGTATGTTTGTACATTGTAAGCCTGCCATTCCAAAATACATACCAATCGCGCGTGCTTTTCTGTCATAGCCTCATAACAGGGGCCCACTGGCCAATCAAAAAATAAGCTGCTTGTTTATCATCCTACATAGCGCATTATGAATTTTCCCATTGGCTCGGCCTTATAACGCGTAATTTTTATTGGCTGTTCAATTTTCTTGCTTGACAATAATGAAAAAACGACTTGGGTGTTTCCATAAATAAGGGTACCAATTTGTGACGGTGTCCCTGTCACGTTGGGAAATGTATCTATTATTATTTC
>JAVCKS010051106.1:0-10074 GCA_032273685.1 Pteraster tesselatus
GACATACCTGCTAGTTCGTTGACCTTTTTTATGGAGCCCTTAATGTCCTCCTCTGCTGTTTTAATCAATGATGTATACGGACCTGCTCCCTTTAGATCATAAAAAAAATGAATAACAATTAACAATAATTGCTGTTGTATTTTGTTAGCAACAATTCATCTAATGATTATACATTTGTTTTCATACAAAATTTTTATTTTTTTAAACCAGTTTTTAAATCTGTTCTCTATTACATTTCTTTCTTCATGTAATTTACTGTTCTCTCAGAAATGAAAAGCCATTGGCTGCGGATGTTTGTAATTGCAAACTAAGCAAAAACACATTTTAGATAGATAAAAGCCTTGTGAATTTATACATCAAATAGGGCACTTTTACTTAAATACCCCTTTTAAATATAAGGTACTTCAGTGAAAACCTGACCGGTACTGTTTTCTAATCATTCAGTCATTGCGATTTTATCGATCTGTTAATTTGGAAAACAAAAGAGTTATACATACATAGGTTTTTAGAAGAGCAATATCACCTTCATCCAATGCTGTGAGGGGGAAAAATAGAAAATCAGTAGAAATTGGGTAAGAATTTGGGTTATCACCACCTGATTTGTATAGTTTTAAATGAAGGTATTTCAACACACTTGATTTAATGCTGAGTGTTTGTAAAATTTAATTGAAAGCAATCAGTCATTGGCCTATATTGTACACAATGTCAATGAATTAGTGAAACATTTATTGATTCAATCATTAAAGTCAATATTTCAATTTTCATTATCTCACCTGGTTTAAAATTACAAATTAGGCCTACCGTACATATTTTTCATGCGAATGTTTTTAGAATGTAGGCCTAGACCCAGGGCTAGGCCGGGGTAGGCCTTGGGCAGGGATGTAGTTATGGCTAGGCTGGCTAGTAGTACTAGACGGTAAACCGTACTGACTACCGTACCGACTGACTAGTTTAAAGACTGTCTAGGCCTACTTAATAAATAATGAAACTAACTAGCCTAGGACTAGGCCAGGCCGGGTAAGGGGAGTCAAGGTAGATTAATCTAGGCTTACCTTGAATTGGTTTGTCTTCTTTTTCTTCTTCTTTCTTTACTTTCCGCATATCATTGCCTAAATGGTCCGGCATTGTGAATTTACGACTGAAACAATTTACAGCGACAAACAGCCACCGAATCAACAACCTCAGTTGTACTACTACTAGCCTGCAAATGACAATCTGGCCGAGTCTACGTACACGTTTCGGCTACCAAAACATTTCGGCTAGCCCAATTTTCCCAAACTAATGCCAGCACCAAATTTTGTGTTACGGATAACCATGAAAGACATCCAACCAACAGCAAAATATAATGCTCATGCCACAAAGAAAGCAAGTAGTAACGTACGGTGCCGGTGGTCATGGTACGGGAGGCACCACTGATCTAGAGATCAGTGGGAGACACTCGTCGACGGTGATTTACCAAATAGACCACTAAATGTAAAGATAAAGACGGAGAGCGAATCTAGTACAATTTACTCATTAGGTATTAGTTATTATGTCTCTCTGCTTATTACGGTTATCCGTATAGTAAAATTCTGGCGCTGGCATCAGTTTGAAAATATCGGCTAGCCGAAATTTGGGCGTAGGATCAGCCACGATTCTAGCAAAGTCATGATGACAACTTAACCATGGAGTAGCTTTATGTGACAACCAAAAGCTTCGCTCTGCCTCAGGTTCTAGCATTCAATTACGTATAATGGCAGCTTCAAAGACAGGAACTTTGCGGCTACTAAGAAGTTTGATTCGCGAGCTCCGTCAGGCCAACACAGTTAATACATTTTTTTTTGCATTCGGGCTAGTAAAGTAATTACCCCTGCCATCCCGTCCACTTTGTCAACAGTTTTATACCTTGCGTATCCCTATTTTGTGTGTAGTAAATTAGTAATACAGGCCTAATGACAAATACCACCACAGTACATCAGCGGTAGTGTCCATTCAATGTCGGACAATTTTAGTCATGGGTAAAATTTTCTAGGGTATTATAATATCGGTAATATACTCATATTACCGGTAGTATAGGCCAGATGTTTTGAATTTTCTCTAGTGCTGTCTGCTATAAAAACACATAAATAAAACAAATATTGAAATACTAGGGCATAAATCTTGTTTTAATGATGCTCACAGGGTTCTTCTAGAACATGCCCAAGAGAAACGTTGGCCTATAGCTTCCTGATGGATCAATTTAGAAGGAACCAAGTGACTTCGGAGAAACACTGCAAAGCACACAACGAAATGGTACATCAGGCAGATACGTACTTGTGCATGCTGAGAAGTACACGAGAACACGAGGTGAATCTGCCAACAATGTTTCCTCGTTAATCTGTTAAGAATTCGACGGCACAATAGTAGTAAATGAGGATGGGTCAGGCCTGGTATTACGAAGGAGGGCGTGACCTCTGTCACCCCCTGCATGGAGCCTTGGTGCCCTGTTTAACCGTTACATTGTACTAATTGTCTTGGACTTGGTGCCATTTTCAAAGGTTCCCATCCAATTGACCAACAGAATTGTCCTATTTAAGTCAAAATCCTCTTGCTCCTTGGACTTGGTGCCATTTTCAAAGGTTCCCATCCAATTGACCAACAGAATTGTCCTATTTAAGTCAAAATCCTCTTGCTCCTTCAAGGCCCAAATTCGCGGCCTGATGGGGAGGGGTCTGCCTGCATGTATTGTGGGAGAGACACCAACATCTTTTAGGAGTCTAAATTTATACAGGAAGTTCCGAGGGAAGAGGTACATTGGGAATTTGGAAAGGAGACCTTGAATCATTCTTACAATTTCTGCACGATTTACTTCTTTACTCTTGTCCTGTTAAATTATCAGGCCCTGCAAGCAATTTACCACAAGGGCGAAAGGACTATTGAGGAGAGTGCCAAACTTGTGGGGCTGAAACTACCCAAATCGCCTATAGAGTGACGTGACCTGACAACGTGGGCAAGAATGCAGTCAACTGCCACTTTCTTTTCTCACTCATTGTAAATAGTATCGTTTTACAAATTAGGGGTTAAATTTTGAACATTTATTTATTTGCGAACTACAAAAGAACTACCGGTTGTTTGATACGTCGGCTGCAGGTCATTGAGGGAGGCTGTTTGGAGGGGGTGTACGGTAGGCTCTCCAAACTCTTAAGGTAACCCACTAACTCGGGAATACGATATAGAGGAAGTGGGGAAGTCTTGCTGCATAGCCACGTGAAACTTCTTCCTCGATTGACTCCTAATTTTAACACCCAAATTTTTGCCTTCTATAAGTTCTAATCATCTTTAGGATTGTAGTATGGAAGTTTACTATCTGAAGTAAAATTTAAAAAATGATTGCTTTTTCAAATTTTTACTTTTGCTAGTCATACTGAAAAATGGACCTATCCCTCCAGGTGAAACACAAACGCTATTGAATAGGGTCATCTTGTGGGGAAGTCCTGCACATACAAGATTGCCCCACAAGATGGAGTCTATCAGATTTGTAACACCTATTGGACCCCAACTCATAAACACTAGGGCAGATAGTTTTATAATAAACCTGTCTGGAACAGAACCATAAGTGACAGATCTTTGCCATTTCTAAGAGTAATCATTATTTTACACATCTGTTACATATCAAAATTTGGGATATGGCATTTATCAGAACGTTTAACTAACTGCTCTATTCAACTGATGAGTGCCTCATACTGATAATTATTTGTTTATCATTTTCCGATTGTATTTATTATATCCATTTAAATTTGAAACCAAACCCTTTGAAAGAAAATATATTTTTTTGCGGATCACTATCACACACATTGTCCTGCAAGCGTGTTTATACAAAAGCACATAAATTAACAGCCATTGTTTACATTGCAGTAGCTGGGAAAAAAAACCCCAAACAATTCAGCCTTTGTTCAAATATTAAAACTGGCCTACCCTTTGTCTAACGTGTATGATTGCCCATACCTACTATATAGCGAATGAAATAATGATGTGTTAGTAGCTCTCCATAAGTAAGTCACTTATTGCTAACCACTAAACCCTTTGAGTAATTTATTTAAGGATTTACATAAGTATTTTTGGTTTTTAAGATTAAAATGCAATAGTTGTCCAATTACAGTGAGCAAATGAAACCGGTATTGTACTCTTTCTATCCATAATGTGACCCACCACCACAAAACCAGCAAAAAGTTAATTTAAAAAAAAAATGAGTTATTGGCATATTCAGTTAGAGAATGTCTTTTAGCTAAACGTAATACAAAAAATATTTTGATAAGACAAATATTTGTTTAATTATGCCATATTTAATATCGTAAGTGAATGGACGATTTGCAACCCTGTTCTAACTTTGACCAGCCAATACTCCATAACACTAAATGGGACTTGTTGCGGGTTTCGTTGTGGCAGGTCACATATATTACTCAAATAAAGATTCACCCTTACCCCCACATGGTTCATTTCTGCAAAATCCGTCACATACTGTTAATAAGATGGTTATTTCGAATGTTAAATAATTTCAACAGCTTGAAACAGTTTGACCTACAACCATGAGACTTATCAGACTGAGGTTTTCAATATGAAAGCTTCAGCCTCCGTTTCCAACTGACTTCACCGGTGCTGGAAGCCTAGACTGGAGTACATTATGCTTTTCACTGGTTGATTCGAAATGATTCGAATGCCAAAGATTAATATCACAGATTAAAAATACCAGCACCTTTCCTCACCCTTTAAGGCTTTTTGGGTTATTTCCTACTATGCACACATGCGTATATCCCCGCCCACACAAAAGTTACAAAACATGTAGGTTAAAGTTTAAGGTTATGTAATATAAAAGCAGCACTTTACCAAAACAATTTAGCACAATTTTGTGGTACTGTACACTGGGTCATTCCACAAAGTTGGGACATGATTGGTACGTTCATCATTAGGAGGTTAACCTGCCGTTGGTGGCGAATTATCGGACTAGTTTACCGGTGACATCATCACGTCCCCTTCTAGGTCACACGTGCAGTAAACTATATCAGTGCACCACACGTGACCGCGTTTCAGCCAATCAGGATAGAGAACCAGCAAGTCGTGCGTGTTATAAATCCAAATATGGCCTACTGCAATATTGTCCGTACAGCAAAAACATACGGCAGTACAAGTAAACAGCTACTATGTAATTAACTACATTTTCCGCTCAATATCAAAATTTAAACGAACTCATAATGATTTTATAGCGACCACTTTCTTTAGTCTAGGTTTTCACTGCCGTACCGGTACAAACAAGATGGCGTGTTGTAACAATAGCCACTGTCAAACATCGTGCCCCAACATGGTGGAATGACCCATGCAAGTTCACATCGGTCATGCTTACAACAGCACATACATAGCACACAATGCATCCCCTCTGCCAATTAGCTTCTCAAAAATGTTGACCGCTGGATTATCATCGTTTCGGATTATGCTTTTTTGTCGGTAATTGATAGTAGTACCATAATTGTAATATCGTTAACAATCACATAGGCGGGAATGCCACTCCATATTGTTCACATTATATCGGAGATGGGGAATCAACCATAACCACAGAATATTGGAGTGCTGTTCCAGTGCTCTTACCAAGAGTACAATCATCAAGAGTTCCACTGAGCCATCACTCAGCATGTGACCAACATTTTGAAGATGACTAGTTCGATTCCCAGTCAGGGTAACCTAATTATTGGTGAGAGCACTCGACCGCCACAAACAAATCCATGGTTCATTTTTGTTATGATCCTTTCTCTGTTGTAATAATATATTGTACATATGTATATAGAGACAAGACAGGTGGTTTTTTTTTTAGCTTGAGCGATCGTCATAGCTCTATCTTGAACCCGCTAATGAACGGCAATTTGGTTCCCACTCTCTGCTGATACTTGTGATAAGCCTCTCCGAAGAAATTGAGTAGCGTGACCTCCTCCTCACAGATTCTCTCGTTGAAGAACCTCCAGGACGTTATTGTGTAGGCCACCAGGCAGACAGGGTTGCAGAGTATAATCTGCAGAGAGAGAGAAAGAAAGTCCGATTCTTAGGCCATAACAAAAAAAACTTGTGTTGCCCTCAAGTAGAAAAATGGGGATGTTGGGTCGGTCGGTCGGATTTTTAATTTAAAAAAAAAATGTTTTTAAACTATCCTAAATTTGAAGTGTCAAACCTTTTTATATACCAGAATACAATAATAAACCGCGTTGTCCCTGTGTTTAAATCAATCTGTGTTGTATCCTAAAGAACCAAGGGATAAGTCAATATGGGGAAGAAAAGCACAACATTTTATGCTAGAACAGTTATTTAAAAAAAGAAAAACCAGACCCGATTTTTCCGAATATTACAGTCGGCCGCTGAGGGCAACACAATCCTTTTTTTAATGGCCTCAGTAGACTTTATAAGCCATGTTACGAAGCGTTTTTCTGTAGATTGTGCATCAAGATACGCATCGAGCAAATACAGTTCTAAAATCACTATTCACATTACAAATCCATAGCATTTTAGAACCATTTTGGTACAATTTACACTGTACAGTGCCTCACCCGCCATCTATCAACAGCATGAAGAAGGGTAAAGGGGGAAAAAAACACAGATGCCAAAGCAATCTGATTACAATGCATCGGGTATTCACACAACAAGCTAAATAGTTTGAAGCCGGACGCACAATTAGCTATTTGAAGATCGTTTCGCTAGGATTCTCTGAAAGAAAGTTGTGGGGCAAACAGGCAAGTTGTCCAGGCCGTGAAAACATTACGGCACATCTCCAAAGTGATATAAAGTGAGGAGCTGAACACAGCTCGAGAAGATCAATAACAAAACAATAACACCACCAGTATTTATAGTAATACTTAACGTTTGTTTGATTCAATAACAATTTCAGTTAGACACCTGGGCAGAGAGAGGCACTTGGGGGCAGTGTTTCGCCAAGAACACAACATAACGAGAACGACAAGCCCCGGACCTCTACATGGAGAGCCTGACACATTAACACCACTACACCACATACTGTCCAGATAACTTGACAATTGTTCTAGGTCCAGGCACGTGCCCTGTCGAGTAAACTCGCCAGTTGTAGTATAAAGCGGGGTTGATCTTTAGTCGGGTAAACAAAAAATTGGTCATGAATGACTCGCAATCGCAAACCTGGGTTCCTAAGCTCCAGTAGAACCAGCCGACGTACGACGGATGCCTGGACCACGCATAAACGCCGTGGGTGACAAGGACGTGGTCCCTGGCCCTCGTTGTCTGTATGTAGTGGTTGAAACTGCGGCCGGCCGTGAGCATGGACACCTTACGCAGAACCTCCCCGCCGATGCATAGAGCAAGACCAGCAAGTGTAATGTACCACTTGTTCTTGTAATCTGTTTAACCAACGAGGTAACATCTACGGGTTTAAGGCAAGATGATTTTCTATGGGTGAAAATGTCTCTTATTCCTGCAATTCACCGTATCTGAAGCATTATCTGTATAAAAGGTATTTGGGTCATTCCACCAAGTTGGGACACGATTTGCGACGGTGCCCCTTGTTATGTCGGTATACGTATCACACATCTTTAAAATTGAGAATGTCTCAAAAATATTTTACGCCCAAAAATGTATTGGCAATTGTTTTGGAACAATTCTCAAAATAGCATTTTGCGACATCCGACATTTGTTGACATTTGGTTTTCCAAAATCGCAACACATATACCGGTAAATACATTTAAGGCAATGACACAAAATCCGAGGCAATGAGCAGGGATCACCAAGGCATGTGCATGCTTGGCCTAGCAATTACATAGAGATGCTAGATAAAAACTACAACAATCCAACATAATCTTGAAGGATAAATATTTGATAAACTACGGTTTTAGCAAAATAATTTATGCATGTACCGGTAATCTCATGATTAAGAAATAAGTATCAAGTTTCACAAAAATTTTGTTTAGGGGCTCCTGCTACTCAGGAAAGATCGTACAATTTCTCCAAACAATTAAGATTTCAATTCTGTTAAAAATAAGTGTGGAAAAGGTGGAGGTTATAATACTAAACTTGCCTGGGAAAAAATACAATTCTATGAAGTACTCCCACCAGCTGCAGACAGCAGCCAGCGCATACGCCACGCTATGATTCAGAAGGAAAGAGTCCATGGATAGACTCGTGTAGTTATAGATGGAAGTGAAGAAGAACTCGGAGAAATGAAAGAATCCCAGGACAGTCAGATACCAGCCGAATGCCGTGAACCGCTGATAGATCAGGGTGGTGGACAGGCCGAGGCCAAAGACGATGCCAATCAAACAGGCCTGTGACGCTATCTGTGTCTCAAATACAAAGAAACGTCTAGAGTTATAATTGAGTAGGTTTCATCTGACAGTGGGCGATTCCAAACCAAATTCGCAAAGCATGTTTTGTCAATTATTGTTACATGGTTCTTTTTCTTTTAGCCACACGTGAATTTTCAAACTTGCTTGTGTAATGTGTATTACAGATAACTATATTGGATTTGTGGCACACAAGATGTAGTTGATGAGTTGATGGCATAGTGATGTTCGAGTCAAATTAATTGAACTTCAAATTACAAAACAAATCTGCTCTAGAAACCCTCCTTTCAAATTGTATGGTACTCAAATCAGTCAACCCTTCAAACACAATTTGATATTACTACCAACCTGGGGTGTGTGTAAAATCCGAAAAAATCTCCAAAGCTAGACTCAAAAATACCACTCAAGATTTTATGACTAGTCTGGTACCCTTATAGTGTAACATTATTGTGCTGTAAAGGCTGGGTACAAGAGGGATTTTAAAAAAAGGAATGTGGTAGACGGGTATTCTGTAGTTTTATCTATAATAGATTGCATTTTTTGTTTTTATTTTAGGCAGCGGCTACGTTACAACAAGAATTTTCCCAAAATTTTAACCCTTTCATTACTAAACATGTACGTGTGCTCAGTCAGGGAAATGTACCCAATATGGCCTGTGGTGCGGGCCCTGCGTTGTGAAAGGGTTAATGTGCTGTTTAATTTTGTATTTTAACCCAATTTAATTGAGAGTAATGAGTATTGAGTTTCAGGGATGGATCCAGCTATTCCAGGATATCTGTCCACCTCGCCCCTTAGATTAGAAGGGTACCAGAATAGTCATAAAAATAATGGTAAGTGGACAGGTATTCTGGACTCACTGGAGTTTGGCCAAAATCGAGCACTGGCTCATTGCCCTGGCTCCGGTAAAATAGTGTCTGCCTTTAAAACATGTCCTGGTCATGCTAACCGTGCTGCTTATGTGTGTATTTAACCCAAACATTTACGGGAGTTTAGTTCCGGGTGTTATGTTCCTACCTGTTTATAATATTTCTGCATGCGGAGTACAAACAAAACCACAGTATTTACAGTTATATATGATACCGAAATCAGTAATAGGTAGTTGTATATTGTATCAGCTAAACCCGGATCAGACGCTTGAACTAATTTGTGTATTAAAGGCACAATTAGTATACCAGCACCTTGTAAAAACCATCGTAAACTAAGCCAGCCTTCGGGCGAGGGTGTCGCCATTTTGGCCGAACTTCGTAGGTTTGAACGTAGCGCCCCCAACGGTGGGCATATGAGATCTAACTCTATGAGCCGGAGTCAGTGGCTGGATCTGGAGTGCATGAATATGACATGCATGACACGTACACAATTATAGGGGAAATTACCATAATGGGGCGTGGTAAATAACTTTTTGCCTAAATAAAATAAGAGGTTACTTGTTTAAAGACAACTCATTGTTCTCTATCTAACAATCTTCACGGCGTCCAATTAATTAGGGTTTATTGCCACGCTAGGGGATTCGCCTCGCCAACCATATCCACAGGCCTGTTTTAGGTTAGACTGCGGTGTTTTTTTTAGAGATCAGTGGCAGGCAGCGCTCGGCAAGCACCATCGACTTGTCCCAGTTCGCGGCAGGTGTGTTTGTGCGCGGCAGATTCGCTGTAAGGATATAGCCAATGCGCATATGATGACGTCACTATGTTCAATAACGTTTTGAGCGTCTTAAAAAAATCAAAAGGCACTCGGGTGGGGATCGAGCTCACGATTTGTTGCTTTCTAGTGC
>JAVCKS010051139.1:0-10072 GCA_032273685.1 Pteraster tesselatus
GCCGCTTCTTCTGGAACGGTCCATGGCACGCCCCGTCGTCCTCTTCGCCCATCTGTGGTTGTTCCTGTTCCTTCGTCTGTCGACACGCAGTTGCGGCCGCTCACACCCGTCGGTGTCGCCTCCAAGTTATCGCCTTCCCAGCCCCCCAGACGGGCCAGTACTCCTCCTAGGCGATCAACCCGTCGGTCAGCCAAACCCGCCTGGCACTCAGACTATGACATGTGACATTGACACTCAAACAATTTGCCTTATGCCTTAGATTTATAAAAGGAAATATGGCTATTGCATTTATCGTTTTGGTAGTTTTTATGACCCTCCGTCATGTGTTAGGTTTCGTCTTAGCCTGGTTCGCGTTCACGTTTATTGCTTTTACATGTTTATATTATATTTTAAGTCTTTATCGCAATGTTAGACTTTCGTTTCTTTTTGCACCAAAGACTTGGGGGGAGATAGAGGATTATGTTATATTGTGATCTTAATTAAGGGTATCTTCTTTTATCTTATTTGTTTATAGACCGTGATCATTGTTGAAGTCTACTGATCGACCGACACAAATAGCCAGATCTTATTTAGTCTATGTGAAACTCATGAATAAATGTGGTGAGAATATCTACATGTGGCCCCGACACCATGATTATTCCTGGGAACCAAAGCAGAACATCCTTTGTCAGCTTGGCTTTCCTGAAGTAGCAAACAAAAGAGAGCAGTTACGCTTTTCATGTTAGAATAGGGAGAAAATAAAGCACCATGCAATGAAGTTGAAGTCTTTTCAGTTTACTTAGGGACACTGTTATCCAATATACTACTACAAATAAGTTAAGGATATTCCGTCAATTTTGTGTTCCCCCCCCCCCCCCCACAGAGTTTGACTATGGAAGCAATTTTGTGTTTGGGTTTCTCAACTTGTAAAATATCGTGTTGATTCGGGAAACCCCTATAGAAGTATATGTTAGCAAAATGTAGTGAAATTGGGAACCAATTATTCACAAGCCCGCCGTTAACTTGATGGGCGTGTAAACTATTGTTCATTAGCAGGCATTAACTGTACATTGACTGCCTGCCAACAGATTTTGTGCATTCGTGAAGTTACGGAGGTTTTGTGAATAAGGTCTGCGATGTTAAGCTGTTAAGTTTCAGACCTTGTCGCGTGTGTGTAGATTCCCACTGGGCTTGGGACCAGCTGGCATACACCAGCATAATAGGATACAGTGCAGTATAACTCCCCATGTGCACATGTTCGCAAAATCATTTTTACATGAATTGAAAATTAAATGGAAAATTGGTACAGTGCAAATCAACAAAATAAAATGGGAAACTCAAAGGTTATGATGCAGAAGGAAGCTATGCAATAGACAAGCAGTTGGTGACAAGCCAGGAAAAGTTACAAAAACACACATATATGTAGATGAAGGATCTGATGACTGACGAAAAGGAATTCTTGTGGTAAAGTAATTTTGTTCATTTACACTGTCAGCCTAGATATGGTTTCCATACAAAAATGGAAAGGTGATTTTGGTTGATATTGATATGTCCACACACGTTTCAAATTACGTATTCTCGAAGTCGGACCTCCGTCACAAACGTTTCAAAGGGGAAAACAAATTGCGCACTGACCTTGAGAATAGTGCAAAACGAAATGAAAAACCCCAAAGATCAAAAAACCACAAAATCGCGAACAATCTCTACGCAAAAATAACCACTTGTAAAGTTTGGATGGAGTCTTCGTTTTTCGGTCTTTGTGTTATAGACAGTTAGACACCCATTATTGCAGTGACTTTATTGGACAATGAAGTCATTATTTGAAGATCTATTGATTCTTAAACTTTAAAAATAAATTTCCCTTTTCCTTTTTTTATGCAAGGCTGATATAGGGTATAAGTGTAATGGTTTACTGAATATCAAATCATTATTTGAAGCTTTATTGATTCTCAAAAGATAAAAATGCAATTGACTTTATTATTCAGGGGTGTATATGCAATGGTTTATTGGATATCAATTCATTATTTGAAGAGCTAATTGATACTTAAAATTTAAAATACAATTTCTTTATTATGCAAGACTGCTATAGGGTGTTGCAATAGTTTGAAGTTATAGTTATTCTTAAATTTTATTATTATTATCTGCAAAGACAATAGGTTAATTGATGCTTGCTAATAATATTATATTATAATATTATTATATTATAAGCATTGGCAGTAACGCGCGTAACGGTGTCCTTATTTTTCGTACATCTAAAATAACCATTGGGCTACAATATGCTTTATTTCCTACGTCAGTTTTTCCTTGCTTCCGATAAGCACCAAGTACAAAATTTCTCCAAAACAACACAGAGATTATATTAGTGTTTTAGGCTACAACAGGACACCTAGTTACGAACGTTACCTGCTGAATTCGCACAGATGTCTCGTCTGTAACGTTTTCTGCATCTGTAGAGTTATCTTTTCTTTTTGTGTATTGTTACTACACATGTTAAATATTTGAATAAAGTTTATACCATTGAATTTTACAAGTATTAACATTTCGTCATTGGATATAAGTATTGGATATAATATACATGGTACACGGCCAGAATTAGAACAGTCACCAGACTGAAACTCCGCCCTGTCACTATGTGATTGTAGCATCGTCATGGCGGTCTCCACAACGCCAGGCGCTTTCGTCTGCATCATAAAATATAAGTGTATGGAACATAAACTTCCACAAGCGCACACTGAAAAACGAAAGTTCAAAAGATGTTGAAGACCAACATTCCTGCATACCGAAGTCCAGGCTCATGGTCTCTGTCGCTGCATTGGAAACGGGTCCGTGGACGGAGCTTGAGAACACAGACGATATGTTTCAGTGACGGCGTTGTTCGCCCAGTTTGGCTACAACTTTATCAAACTGGAAAGCTCGACTCTAGCTTCAGAAGAAAGCTTGTCCACAGAAACTCCCATCTGTGGGTCCTTGGGCTCTGGGTCAAAACGAAATGCATTTGACATACTGTTGTGTCACCCCAAGGTACTACCACCCCGGAAAATTGTCAGGGACAGTAGGACCCATATACTTCGCATAAACAATATTCCTCAGCTTCATCTTTGAAGAGAAAAAAACCCAGATGTCAAGTGGTGTTTTTGGGGCCTTGTCCTTTGTATTATGACGACTAAAATTAATACAGAACATATTATAGAGCAATATATTCAGTGTCTGTCCTTTTTAAAGTGCCCGAATGAAGGACACAGGCGTCTTGTCCAGAAAAGATGAGCTCTTCAATGATGTCGTTGGACTGTTCGAGGAAAAGAACTGGAAGTTTGACAAGGCGATCGCCAAAATTGACGAGACATACATATATTGTTCAGGTATATATTGAAAGACAAAGGCCAATATCTAGTTTAATATGGTGTACATGTATATGGGAGGCTGTGTTGTCATTTACTCTGGTTTTTCTTGCAGACTCTCACCAATGTCCTGTGGTTCATGACCAATCAACACTCGGATTCATCACATCATAAAAGAGAAGTGATTCCAGTACCTAAAATATTCGCAACCTTTCAGGGATACAATGAGGTCAAGCGAACAACAATGAAAGAGCACCCGACGACTTCTCATGTGAGTAAAAACATTGATACATTGTACTGCTTAAAAAATATTCTTGAAATATATACATGTAAACGTGTAAACAACTGCTGTACTAGTACAATTAATTTTAATATTAATTTATGCATATCAGGATATGTATATGTGAATAATAAAGCAATTAATTATAAAAGAAATATTAATAAATTTGCAGAACCTTTCACATTTGCACACACAAACTAAAGTCATCTAACATATAACTTTACATAGTTTACCTGTATGTTCAACTCTGGATATTGAGCAAATAAATAAATAACCCTGACTGACTTTCATAATTTTAATATCTCTTATTCAAGGCTTTGATGAGACATTGTGGAGGCCTTTTTTGCGTTGTGCACCAAACCAAGTCTTCATACAGTGTCCCTTTCTTCTTTGAAAGAAGCCATATTATCTCTTTCTGAATGTCTGCAGAAGTATGTCGCACATCTTAAGCTTACGCTACAGCAACAACAAGAGCGACAAGGTGTGGTACATTGATCTGACGGCGGTACAGACCAACGAAACAACTTAGAACGTGTAAAGATTTATCTGTGTGCCCTATTCAAATTGCTTGATTTGGATGTGCTTGTGGCGGCTCGATCTGCTCCTGCACAATCATGGTGCAATCCCGCAGAAATGGGTCGTGTCTGTTTTGAATATCGGTCTACAGAATTGTGCCCTTGAACGGCCTCGGGCTGAAAGTCCAGTCAAAGTTCGCATCTCCAAGCTATTCAGGCCTGCAAGACTTGCGTTCAACTAATGACCGAGCGGTGCGGGAAGCATGGAAAGCATCTGTAGAAAGCTGCAAGACCTTATCAGCAGCCGTTTCCGTCATCTTCAGTTAGCAAAGAAGCCAATAAAAGTAATGAAGCCTGTAGAAGCACTTGAAATCTCTGGGATCCATGACATTGTCACAACACTATTACCCGACGTGGATATGAAGAACTTGACCAAGAAGGGTCCGAAGAATGCAAGATCTTACCATAACTGGATTTCAAAGCACTTCCGGGTCCGAGTCTACTCTTTTCAAATAAAGTGCAAAGATGACAGCTGCTGTTGTGCGAATACCACTGGTAATGTTCCATGGCTTCCAGATCCTCAACTAGGCGAAGATGGGCATTACAAGACCTATAAAGATGTTGTCGACACAGAAACAGATGACAGAAACAGGCCTTCTGCAAAACCTACGTATGTGGAGAGATCAGTGTTCGTCAAAGACAGAAAATAAGCCGCGTCGTTTTATTCTAAAACCATTCCTTCGTATATTAGACCAGTATAAAAATTCATGTATACATGATTAATTATACACGTATGTACACATGTATTGTAAGTTGTCTGTATTTTTACGTTTAAACAATGCATCGCCGATCTTTACAGATGGTAGCCCACCGGATCCCTTGGAATATATTTTTTCCCCAATAATTTTCTTTTCTTTTTCGTTCTCTTGGAATAATTATTATTTTCGCTCCCTCCGAATAATTTATGTTTTTAATTTTCGCTCCCTCCGAATAATTGTTATTTATTATTTTTCGCCCCCTCTGAGTATTTACCTATAATTCGTCGCCCTGGCCACGAGCCGTCCTATCTGAATTTTTGGCAAAAAAATTGTTTTTGCTGGAAAGTTGACATAAACATCAAAAGCTTTACTCTGGGGGGAAAAATGGGCAAGATTTCTTGCTTAATTAGCTCATTATCTTAGAAGAAAAAACGACAGATCTGGAAAAATTAAAAAACAAAAAATTCACGAAACGACACACACAGATAGGTCACTTCGTGAAAATGTAAAGTAACGCGCAGCGTTCTTGCGAAGCGACCGAATCGCAAGTTTTAAAGCGACTCTGAAAAGTCTAAAACTTAATGTATGTCTTGTAACTAGACTCTATGAAACAGTCCGATTAGACATTACGCGCTTAGCGCATGTCAGTCGGCTCGCTATTGAATGAGACACTCCACCAAACCTTCCCAAACTAGTACAGTATTTCAGTATCAATCATTTTGTAGAAACCAAAAATTTGATGTTGAACCCCTGGTTC
Source organism: Pteraster tesselatus (assembly GCA_032273685.1). Taxonomy (NCBI): domain Eukaryota; kingdom Metazoa; phylum Echinodermata; class Asteroidea; order Velatida; family Pterasteridae; genus Pteraster; species Pteraster tesselatus. Next base: position 5,628 of record JAVCKS010051139.1, read on the forward strand.
CTCTTTGTTTATTTCTCCCTTGTACCCTGAGAAAATTAATGAGTTGAGGAAGAACTTTTGAAATGTTTGGCTAGGCCTAGTCCCACTAACTGGGGCGCTAGAACTCCTTTTTTGACATTTGCGATGTAGCCTGTCGTACTAGTACACGCTACAGGCTACATCCCAAATGTCGAAAAAGGAGTTCTAGCGCCCCAGTTAGTGGGACTAGGCTAGGCCTAGGGCCTAGTAGTAGTACTACTACTATTAAAACAAGTGGCAGTGCTGTGTTGTTTAATTTATTATTATTATAATTTGTTTTAATTATTATTAATATTTCTTTCTGGTAATGAAACCAATGATTCTTCTAAAGTGCACTTAAGCACTGTAGCTCGTAAGCCAGAAGAAACTAGTACAACAAGTACACTTTTGCCGGGGCTTGCCCCTTCTCTTTTACGATAAGCATCCTGGGTTCTTTCGTGCATTTACACATTACACGGGACCTGTGGCTTAACGTTCCATCCGAAGGACGGAGCAATTATGATTAAGTGTCTTGTCCAAGGACACCAGGGGACCCACATTCTGTGTGGACAACAGAACTCGAAACTTGAATAGTTCTCGTCACAGATTGTAACAATTGAATGAAACTAGTCTTAAAGTTAATTAAAAAAATTAGTCTGTTTTTTAATGCTTCGTTACAGCTTTGCTTTTACGCCAGTGGTTACTCCATTCACCGGTGCCAGTACGCCAGTGGTTACTCCATTCACCGGTGCCAGCAGTGCAAAAACAACCAATGAGCCAACACTAGAGATTGGTAATATCCAGATGTGTACAGATTTTAGTTGTAATGAAGAGATATTTGCTGCTTGTTCGACGTGTTTAGGCCTATTATGTTTTGAGCATTTTCTGAATTCATCCTCCTGTGAAACACATAATGCATATTTTCCCCTTTTTACAAATGATAATGTGCGTACTGATGACATGTTTCCCCAAGATATAAATAATGTAGAGAACTGTACACCTCAGTGACACTTTCTCTTACAATGAAACAAATGACTCGCATTCAATGCCAGGACTTGTCGTTGAAGAACCTGACAGTTTTGAAGTTGAGGGGGAACAACGGATGGAAGTTTATGAGGAGGTATCAGAAATTACTCTGAAAACAGATAAGCAAGCCAGAAATGCGATGGTAAAGTAAAAAGAAAAAATTGGAGTGGAATATTTCACAGAAAACACAAAGGTTCAAGGAAGCAGGAAAAACAAAGCACAGAGAAATATGTAATTCATCATATTGCAAGATTAGAAATCTTACGTGTGATGGGTTTTCTGAAGAACGACTCTTAATTAGACAAGCCTACTTTTCGATCAGTAATTTACAGGCTCAGAGAGAGTAGATTGCAAGACACATTGAAACTAAACAGCCGAAAAGCAGTTCAGTTAAGAAAAGAGTCACCAGTTTTTACCTTCCCAAAGGTGAAAACAACTTGTCATCCCAGGTGTGTAAAATTATGTTTTTAAACACAGTTGGAATATCTGATCGTCAAGTAAGAACAGTAATCTCCAAACTTGGACCATGTCGCACTCTTAAACCAGAGGGCAGAGGAGTTGGGCAAAGAAAGGTCAAAGATGAACTTCTGAAAAAAGAAGTTGAAGCTCACATTATGAGATTTTCCAAAACAGAGTCGCACTACTGCCGTGCAAGCATGACAAGGAAAAAGCTTCGCTAAGTGTTTATGCTAAGGTGATTAATGATATGAAGCTTAAGTTTCATAAACCAAAAAAGATCTATGTGGGATTTGTGAGGCCTATCACAAGGGAAACGAGCTGGTAAAAAGCATACTGTACCAACAATATACCAGGCACATTTTGAAAGATTAACAGCTCTAGTATAGCAACACGTATTTCTATTGTTAATTACGAAAGCCACGAAATAAAAGACGTTTTAAAACAATAAACAGAAAACAGTCGGTATCCCAACAAAAATTCATTTGTTGTGTTTAATTAATTGGTGTATTCCTTTGTGCAATATCTCGAATGACAACTTGGAGCTTTCTCGAAAAAAAAAAGAGCTTTATAATTATACACTTAATTGTGTAACAAAATAAGCAGCAATATAGTGCGCCATAAACAAGTTTTTGTGGCTCAGTTCAACATCAGAGTATACATTTTCTTAACCCCCCCATCGCACTTGCCACCTGAAAACCTTTTCAACAAGGAATCCCTGGCAACAATAACTTTAACAGAATAATCGATGCAATGCGCACGTATAGATCCTCGAACGCGTTTTTCTGGAAAATGTCAAATCTTGAGATAGGACGGTTCGTGGTAAGAGCGACGAATTTTCATTTTCAGTCTCTAACAACATGCTTTCCACCAATCAAGTCAAAGTTTGCTCTTCAAACAGAGGAAGAATTTCAAACAGCAGAATGCCTTCCACAGAGATAGAGTTGCCCTACTTGTTAAGCGAGAAGGAGGAAGCATCTTGAAGAAAGTTCACCAGCACACATATTTGAATAGCGGGAGGTACATGTATCCTCTCTAAGGGTAAGCAGATGATATATCTTGCCATTATTCAATAGTATACTGCCCTTCACAGCAAATCATCCTCATATAATATCCTTTGTGAAACTGGCTTCCTAAGACTTCCTCAATCAAGTACCCTACATCCTTATACCGGCAGTTACTTAGCAGATCGCACTACTGGTCACAGATGCCAAGATGGCTAGGAACAACATCTGTTCACTTTTAAACAAGGTAACAAATAATCTTATTGAATATAAAGAGGCCGAGATGTGCTCAGAAAGCCAAGTTGCAGTTAGTTGACACTTTTGGATATGAGATTTTACCATAGCTTACATGTAATTATAACGTATGGCAACATGGGAACAAACATTTGAAACCCCCCCCCCCCAAAAAAAAAAAAATGGAATGCAGCATGTGGGGTGAAATTCTTTGTAATATGTGACCCGCTCTGAGAAAAGGTGATATAAGTCGCGCTATGCATTAACGCGTGGCCGACCATTTCGTGTTGAGAAGGTGAAAATAAAAATATTTTCGAACTTTTTGGGGGGGTCATGTTTTGCATCTTAGACTTATATTTTATCCAATTTCATTCACAGAAATTGGTTGCTAAGGAAATTTGTGAGCTTTACATGCTCAAATCTACAACGGAGCAAGCTATTTCAAACCCCTCTTTTTAAGTTGTGTAATTCAAACTCCATGGAACTAATTAATATGCAAATACGCAATATCTCCTCAACGGGATAGGGGCTGTGGAGCTTTATCATTATACCAAATGAAAGCTTACACTGCGGGCTTTCCAGTCATGAATATAACTCGTTGTCCATTTTTTGCGACTTATATCTCCTTTTCTCAAAGCGGGCCACATATTACTTACATACATATATTGACTTTAGAAATGTAAAAAAAGTACACGTGTGTACAGGTTTATAATACATAGAAAAACATTACAAAATCCATTACTTTAAATATTAATTAGTTCAATGTGCCTGAATACTTAAAAAAAATTGTTTTTAGATATACCTCATGTCTTTCTCTGGCATTTCATATTGTTTTCTCTTTTATTGTAATGTTTTGGAACAATTGTAAATTATGTCGCAATTCAGCGGCTTGCTGCTATGACATTTTTAATAAATAAACCATAAACCAACATTGCAGCTATCAACACATACTTGTATGTTGTTTTTTAAGCTGTGATAAGAAGCAGTAAACATCCGGTTTTGCCATCTTTAAAATTTGTCATAACAAATGCATGGGTTTTCATTACAGAAGTTTTTTTTTAATACTATAGAAACAATCTATCAATAGTACATACTACATGTGTAGCAAAATAATAAAAAAAAAGATAATTTCTGTAATGAAGTGGGACCATACATTTACAAAGAAAATTATTATAACAAATGTTTGTTGTGGCTTCGTTTCCATAAGTGTATTGCATTAGGGGAAAAAAGCGATAGGCTACCGGGGTAGTTGTCAATGAGTGAAGCAACCACATTGTAATTTTACTTCAGGTAAGAATAAAGATGACAAGTAACACTAAAACCTAACCCACAAAACACTTCAAAAGAATAGGTTTTTTGTTATGGGGGATGCATAGGCTATCAAGAATGTCTGAAAAGTCATAATGTTGTTTTTCATTTTACTCCCTCTTTAAGTCTTGATACACATGTACATGTATGTACCTCCTTAAATCTTTGTTTGTGGAAATAAAATTTTTCTTCAGAATCATGGTTTTAGGATGTCATAAAGATTGTGGTTTTTCCACTTATAAATATTAAGAAATATTCAAAAGAATAGGTTTTTCGTTATGGGGGATACATAGGCTATCAAGAATGTCTGAAAAGTCATAATGTTGATTTTTATTTTACTCCCTCTTTAAAGGACGTCTGTACTTCTGGTAAGATGCAAAAAACAAAATCTCACAGATTTACATTAAACTTACAGGGTTT
>JAVCKS010051181.1:0-10069 GCA_032273685.1 Pteraster tesselatus
GAATGTCACTAAAGTCAATTATTTTCAAAGCAAAATAGACGATATACTCCTAATCTTAGCAATTATGGGAATATTTTGGTGAATTAACGTCTAAAAACTGAGCAACTACGCACGTTCCATGTACAAAATACCGTATTCCAAATAACCCATTGCCAGCCCGACGCCACTGATCACCACACAAAGAGAGTATTACTTTGCTTTACCAGCCAAAGTTAAACAAAACATGGAACGTAACCTTGAACGCCGTACATTTCGCTGCCGCGCTGCAACAACAGATTGTTATTATGGACAAAGCACATCCATCCACTGAATAGCAGACTACTTAAAGAGATACATGTATTTACATTGTAACAAGTAGAAGGATACAACATGAAGGTACACAGCATGAGAGAGAAAGACATGCCAGCAATATTTCACTGATTAATTAAAAGGAACCACAAATTCACGCTATACATTAAAGATCAATCGCAATGATAATGCTGTTTTCCGTATTTACAAATATTAAAAAAACATTTCATTCAGAAATGTGTAAGAAAACGTGGTAAAGTTTGTCATTTTTCTGTCATTCCGAACGGCGATTGAGAAACCTTTTCTTCAATGGTCGTTGGTAGTTGCAATGACACTTTTGAGAGCGAAAAATGGTGATCTTCACACCCTACTTGATCTTGTTTAAATAGATTCCTTGATGTAGTCCGGAACTGTTTGAGCAATAACCCTAAGTTATACACCTCAGAAACACACGAGTTTAATGTGACACCTCTGTAGTTATTTAAGTCTTTTATGTCACCTTTTTTTTTATAATGGTATGATTGTACCTATATTACATTCATCAGGTGAGAATGTTGGTCAGGTTATCTTGTAAACATTTTGTTACAACCATTTCTTCACCTCCGTTTTACATTATTGTATCCAAATAACGAATGTCCATCCCTGGACATTCGTTATTTTTACTAAAAAATATATAGCTGTATATAGCTACAACATTTACATCAAAAGTGAACTCGTCTATAGAATTTATCATCATAAGACAAGTTGATACATGTAACTGTTTTAGGGTTTAAAGAATTTGGAGATTATGGGATTGATGAACTATGAATTAATTAAATACAAATAAACACTCACCAGTTGGTCTGTGTACGTCTATGCCACCTCCCCGTGGACCTCTATATAAGCCGCACTCTGGCTGAACCTCCGATTATTACTAGTAAACACTAGCCCAAGGGAATCTTGTTTGAAAGTGCGCTGCGCGATCCCGACTATCCAATGGTGAACAATACCAAACACGCAACACAGGACCTAGCCCAGCGTGTGAACCGTTTTCGTATAGCTCCCCGCGCGCGCGGCTCTCGATCTCAGAGAAAGCTTTTCCGACTACGCCCCTCAACGTCAAAATACGGAAGTATTTATATGATTACACGTCGTCGAATTTATTACTTTTTTAAAGTCTACAGTACCATTACCAATCTAAAGGTATTTAATTTCAACATTATTCCCCCACCAGTCTTTATATAATTATAGCCTAAAATGTATTTTCAGGGCAATACTCGCCAAATTGTTTCAGTGTAAATATACAAAAAGAGTTGATTTATTATTTTTGTAAATAATTTTTTTTTTCTTTCTTGCTTGAGAATTGTTTTCTTTTTCTTTCTTGCTTATTGCGAATGTAAATGATGATATTCGATTTGAAATAATGATTATAAATTGTTACTTTTGATTATTTTTCCTCTTTTTGGTTTGGGGCAAAACCATGACGCGGTTTACGGTTACCAGATGCAGGCTTGTCAGAGTACAAGTTGGCGTGAATACGAGTTCACCAAAACACAGAACTAGGAAAAACAGAGTCTACTCTAAGCTACTCATTTGGAGTTGCTATCACATGTTTTTGTACTTTATAATAGTTATTTTTTTAACATCAGCAGCTCAAATTGACAGTTAGTCAATAAAATCTATTTTTTCACAAACAAAACTAGCTGGAAGTGGAATACATACATGTAGCGAACTGTACTATATCAGCAGAAATCACTGAAATGTTGGCTAATGGCATTAGTTGTCTATAGCCCAGAGTACCGTAACCCCCCTCCACCCATATCGCGTAAACACAATTGATCGTAACAATTACCATGCACTACTGATACAGATTAATTGTTCCCCGACTGTGTGTCTGTATTTTATTGTAATAAATGACCTGCAATAACAGCGTAAATAAATATTAGCCCAACCCATATGCTGAGGGTTGTATACAGAGAATGGTTATATTGTAACTCTATTGCAAAACACAGAACTAGGAAAAACAGAGTCTATTTAAAGCTACTCATTTGGAGTTGCTGTCACATGTTTTTGTACCTAGGTCGATCCTACAAAGTATTTTGCACCCTTAAAGGGGCCATGTCGTCGAGCTGTTTAACATGTAATTCCTGGCATGAAATTTGATTTGGCTCATAGCGAAACCACAGCAAGCTGGCGACGCCTGCACGTCAGATATGCATGACAACATGGCCCCTAAAGTGGTAAAATAATAATAAAAATTATCCAAAAATACATACCAGAGGGCTGAGTTTACTTAGAATTTCTTTTATATGTTTTTAAAACCAGCAGTAGAAGATGCATTCTGGACCTTAGCAAGGTAATGTACATGTACATGTACATGTACCATAATTATAATAGAAGCAGAATAATAAAAAGGTTGTTTAAAACAATCCATGTAATTGTTAGTCTCAATTTTATTTGACATGGTCTTGTGAGTAAAGAATAAAAACAATTAACAGATAAAGTCGCATGGCCCGTGTTTCGGTTGAAAAGGAGAAAAATTAGAAATTTAACAGTGAATGAATTTAGAAAGAGTATCAGCCAGTACATATCAGCCATACACGTTACACGTACGTGTACACTGGCGTCGTCGGGTCATCACGGAGTTGCGCCGAAAAGTCGATGATCAGATTATACTTGTGCATATTCATTACGACAAGGACGTTAGAAATTACGTCAGAATATATTAACGTGAACTTTGAACCCGCGCCGTGGCAAACGCGTCTGGACGTTATTTTTGCCGGGCGCATGCTGAATCGGTGGGCAAAGCGCCCTCAACGCGGATGGTTTCCGTGTGATCGGGGAGAGCTATAATAAAGAACGCCCAGAATCTGGACTACGCAGGACCGACCCCGCCCCTAGAAAAACCACAGCAACGAACCACCAGCGCATTGGTTTCAATTAGCGCGCGGTACGCAATTGAGGGCGATAAAACTTAAATCCCAGCTACATGCATAAACTACATGATATTTTACGCGTAGTTAGAGGGCGCTAACTAAATTTGATATGGTGGAGGGGTGAAAAACACATGCATAGTACGACAAGTAAATTAAGTATAAAAGACAAGTCGTGTAGGAGGAACCACCGACTGGTCACTATAGCCTTAGGCTGTCCTAGCCCTAGGCATGTTACATATATTTATATTATAGTATATTTATTTCATTTTCCGAGATACACAAAACACTGGAATACAGACAAAACATTTGCATATAAATACAAAATGATACAAATAAACATACTCCCGTAGGATTACCCAAAAGAAACAGATTTCTATCGAGGGGCTGTCCAAGCTAAATGGATAATAGATTTAAGAGGAAAAATATTTAATAGTAAAACTTACATTGTATTTACAGAATAATTATTTGCTCCAAAAACAAAACAAAACAAAAACAAAACAAAAAAATAGACAACCTAATGTTTATAAATTCTCGCATGTATTATATCCAAATTATAATTCCTAAACAACAGCATTAAACAGAAAAACAAATATAAATAATAATAATAACAATAATAAAAATAACAAAAGAGGTACCAGTAACAAACAGACAAATTGTGAGGGCAAATAATATATAAGTGTAGTATAATACCTGAAGTAAAAGAAGAGTTCGTTTAAGAGACCAGACGAATTTGAGTTTTGAAAACGGAGGACTAGACAGTGGACACATGTACTCACAGGGCATGGGAGATGGGGTCTTGACCGACTCGAGATAATCACGTAAGGAATTTATGCATGGTTTGGGTGAACCTTCAAAGCAAAGATCTCGAACTATCCTGGAAAAAAGTGTGAACGAAAAACATGTTTACACAGTTTTTCCTAGTATTGGCCTGTGGCAGAAATGTGATTGTGGAGACATTTAATTACAAAGGAAGCACTAAGGTAAATCAGTCTGTTGTAGAGAGGGGGCAAGTGAAGTGTGGACATACCTTGTTCGTAGGAAAGAGAAATAGAAACATAAGGAAAGCAAGATTTAGTAAAACGACGTTGAATTGCTTCAAGGCACTGGATGTGGTTCTGTTGGTGAGAAAGCCAAACCGGCGCGGCGTATTCCAAGATTGGTCTGCAGAGAGGACAATACAAAATTAATTAGTACTTTGGAATTTCTGGATTTTCCAGTGCATCGTATAACGCCAGCAAGTATAGAACACTTTGAACGAACAAAATCTACATGTTTAGTCCAGGTGAGGTCGTTTGAAAATATGACGCCAAGATATTTATATGTAGTGACTGCATCAAGGGGCTCATTGGGGTCCGCAAGGAAGTAGTAGGGAGTTAGCAATTGCTTCCCAGATCGGGTGACGTGCATAACTTTGCACTTCGTGGAGTTTAGTTGCATCCAATTATCAGTGCACCATTTTGAAACAGAGTTAAGGTCATCCTGTAAAATAGAACTGTCTTCTCTACACCTTATAATCCTATATAAAACAACGTCATCGGCATATTGAGGAAGAGAAGATTGAGCATGGTTAGGCAAGTCAGCTGTAAAGAAATTAAATAATATAGGCCCAAGAACTGAGCCCCTGGGGTACTCCTGATCCAGTTAGAACTTGTTCCTGAGAAGATAACTCGTTGCTCTCTATTGGAAAGAAAACCACTGATCCATGTAAGGATGTTACCACCGATTCCATATTGGTGTAACTTGTGAAGGAGGATTTATTGATCACACTTGTCGAATACTTTTGACCAGTCGAGGAAGATTGCATCAATTCGATTGATTAATCCGTGCTAAGATAATATTATGTTATATTTATACAGAGAGAAACTGACCGGACATTTTATTCAAAGTAGTGGGAGCAAAGAGAATTTGGCTGATACCGGACTCGAACCCGCGACCTCTCGATTAACGTACGAGCGCTCTACCAACAGAGCTAACCAGCCCTTGATTGGTGGGCGGTCCTGTGCAGCGCACAAACCTCCAACCTCGGTGGGGACCAGTCAGAAGCCACACCATATCCGCCGCTAAGCCAGGGATCTGTCCCCGGATGTGATACAACCTGGTAACGGCGGTAGCGGGGATCCCGAGGGATACAGGCTTTTTGATACAGAATATTTATACAGAGAGAAACTGACCGGACATTTTATTCAAAGTAGTGAGAGCAAAGAGAATTATTATGTTGAGAAGAATGGTCAAGAAGTTTCTTACTATTGTAACCGAGTGGTAAAGTTTAATAAAGTATATTAACGGATACTCAGAGAGCGAGCAACAATTAGATTCAGGAGTTTTATTTACTATCCAATAGTTGTTATCACAGTTGTATTAATAACAACTGTGAATTCCAAAATTGACATAGATAAGTATGTCAGTGACCCTATGGAATGACCGATAGATATATAACGTGTAAATAAAGTCTTCTTCTTTCGTATGCTTCAATTGAAGCGGGTTGGTTGACACAGTTTTTAAGCACACCACAACGGTCTGCGTCATAAGCTGAAGGAGGGAAGGAGAAGGGGAACGTAAGAAAGTACGGTTTTAGCGATGTGGGAGGAAAACCCCAGGAGTGCAAACCCATCTCGCGTAGCAGTCCGGGAATCGAAGCCCGGACCCCAGAGGTGAAAGGCAAGTGAAAGAAACCACTACACCACCCGACGTCTAAATAACTAACGTACAAATAACTAACGTACAAATAACGACAGCCAACCGTGGTATATAGGCAGACCTGTATTCAAGAGGGAATACGTCAATGTAAACAATAGTTATTACATCATACAAGTTTCATTTATGACACGTTCAGTTTATAAGACTGAGGTAATTACAGTATTTCATTAACGCCAAATACAAAGTATCAAGCAACCAAAATTGCAGTCCAATCTAGGTTGCATGCATATGATAGGCGCCATCTTGACAATGTTATGGAAAGCATTTAGGAAAACGGAGTACACTTTAATCACATTTTGGCTGTCACGCCAGCACGTGTGTATAATAATAATGTGTAATTACTTAGCTAGCATCGCTTAGTTTGCGTTTTATGCGTTGTTTGTACTAGAAATGGACCATTCTCTGGTCATGCACACTTGATGGACATACACATGGCTACTCTGCGACATACACCGAAGCAATTACTTCAACTGTGCGAAGTAAATACGTACCAAATACTGTCACTAATTCGATCTCTTGTCAAGGTATAGTGGGTGGCACAGGTAAGATGGATGTTTATCACAGCTTTCCACGATCCAAACCGTTAGCAAATGTGGTACGATATATGAAATAACAATAATTATGTGTGTACAGCCGGCATTTGCATAAAGCGCTCATCGTTGTAAGGCGTTCGCGCAGGTATTGTGCGCACAGAAAGTACGACGTACATGTATAGCCAAGCGTGATGGAACCGGTTGACCGTAACTTGGTCGACTGGTCACACTTATAAAACCTTCAAGCATTTTACGGGGAATAGAAGTAAGAGAAATGGGTCTATAATTAACAATGAGAGATTTATCACCATTTTTAAACAAAGGAACCACATTCGCTTGTTTCCAGTTGTGAGGAACTACACCTTTTAAGAGACTGAGATTAAAAATGTGAGTTAACATTGGAACAATTAAAGTGCCAGCTAGTTTCATAATTTTGGAAGATGTGCCATCAAGGCCTGGGGGTTTAGAAGGATTAAGCTTGTCGATCACAGCTGCGAAGACTGTGAAGAGGATTAACACCAGGACGGGCGGCACATGAAGCAGTCCTCAGCGGCGTCGAAGCATCAACATTAAAAGCAAAATAGTTTCGTTTTCCACAGTATCCATTTCTGGCACGGGCGCTGGTGTATGGCGCTGCCGTATTGGAATCATGTGATGCGGCCGTGCGTTCTTGTTAGTCAAGCACGCGGGGCAATGTTGCACGTCGTCCCCACACGCTGAGTAAACTCACTGGCGTGCCAGGAAAATATCTAGGATGCCAGATGTCGCACACGCGTAACGACGTTGCAGCTGTGGACTACCCCACACGGTGTGTATTTGCATGATGCAACAGACACGCCTGTCATTTGTCTGAAACAATTACTCAGCGTGTGGTGCGGGCTTAAGACAATCTCGTGTGTATACGCGCGTAGCTGGGTGGATGAACTGATGGGAAAACGCCTTTTTTTGGAATACACTATTCTATGCAGCACTGGCAGGAGAGGCGCCCGGTGCGGTAAAGTAACGCTCGGTGACACGTACTGGAAAGGTTGGCGTATGAGTCCGAGCAATCACAACATGCGCTCCTTGTCTGAATTAAAACTGGTCGGTTATTGATCGTGAAAGCTGAATGGTCATGCCATCAGCCGATATTATGCAATCTCTCCTGGTCATGTTGCTGATATCGTCGAAGCGTCACAAAAATAATTTGGTGTCAAAGTTGACTCAGGATCTTGAACGATCGATGCCGTGATATACAAACATATCGATAATAAAAAAAAAGAAGCGGCGAATGATGTTGCTGGACCGACAGTGAGCGAACAGTAGCGAGCGAACGAACGCGCAATCAGAAATTACACCTGTTAATACAAACCATTCCCTTAGTACGCTCCCCTATTGGATGGAGTAGTTCGGTCCGTGGGTTGCACTCGTACAATCATACAGGTGCATGGGTTTATTGTGTATACTTATTCCACATGTTTGAACCGCCACGAAGTTTAAATTGTGCGTGATCATAGAGCTGAGTAGCTCTATAGACGGTGTGTGGTAGGTCACGGTTTCCACGTGAAGTATTGCTTGGGAACTTGTATCGGTTGTACCCATACGAGGTAAAACAAACAAATCCGATACGCGGTTGGTCACAGTTGGGGATACTATAACCTGTGTGGACGTGGCGAAATGACGATGCGTCTATCACGCGAAACCCGGTTCGGGATTTACACCGTTCTCTGTCTCAGCGTCAGCTTCTTCCTATGGACAGGTGTAACCAAGACGCTAGGGGTGATGTTGCCTGTTTTGAAGGAAGATTTCTCCTCCACAACGGGGCTGGTCGGGTGGATTGTCGCCATGATCAGCGGTATGAGTGATTTGCTGGGTAAGGTTCGAACTGAGTTGGAATTATTAGGACTGAGCAGTGATCGTGAGAAAATGTAAACTACGTCTACAGTCATGAATAGCAGATACCTCCATTATGGCTCTGGATCTTGTAGATTCCTAGCGTGTATTTGTAATCTTCATGGCGTAAAGTTCGTTCTTTTCTAACACCGACGTCGTCTCATGTCGGTACAAGTTTCAAACAAAACTCACAGGGCATACCCAACCACTCTATCACCGTGATGAGGCTGGAAAGAAGATACAAAATTACAATCGTCTTCAAACCCCAGACATGATACAAAACGCCGATATTCATTTCTACAGGTGAAGTTTAAACAGAATGGTCTTGTTTTTGTACTGGAACTAGCGCCAGAAGGTTCGCCAGCAAATTGGTGCTACGTATAGTGGTACATGTTTATTTGACCATGATTGCATTCCGCCCACGTCATTATACACTATGGCGCCGGTGTTGCGTGATGTTATGTTAGAGATTATCTTTGTTTTTGTTTCTTGTGTATTATGCCAGGGCCGTTGACTGGCGTGTTGGAGTCTCGATTCGGAAGTCGTGCCGTTGTAATGATGAGCGGAGCTCTCGTCGCTTTGGCTTTAATCGCTGCTTCTATGGCAACAACTCTCCTGCCATTCGCCATTGTTCTGATTGTGCTCTCAGGTAAATACCAGTCGAAACAACGAAACAAGAAAGTACTGTTAGAAACCCCGTTGTTGCCTATAAGTGCGTGAAATAGAGTGTACATCTATAACTACATGTATACCATGCGCCTGCAGTAACGTTTAATTAACCCCTGACCCAGAAAACGTAGAACCAAACATGCGTGCAAGCGACATGAGAGATAGATGGAAGAAGAGTACTGTAGATAAATAACTTATAATCATCAGTTGATTAGGATGCCAGCTACAACAAGAAAAACAAGAAATTCTGGGTTTTCTTTTGCCTGTGGCAGCCGTGAATGTTATAACCAGTCAAGGCCTGTATCCACGTATTGTGAATGCGTCTTAAGTTAGCAATGACGACTATATACCGCCATAGTTAGATGTTCGGCAACATCCGAAAACCTGTTAAAAAAAGTTCTGTTTTTCTTCTCGGTGAAACTTCTCTGCGAAGAATCTCACAAACTAAAACGCCTACAGACTTTAAACTTGACATGTACTTAGGTCTTGGTATGTAGATGAACCGCTGACTTTTTACGGGAGGATTACGTCATTAATGACGTAATTATGTGTATGTGTACACTGTCATTATTTCGAAACATATATCAAATTCTACAAATCCTACACAGAGTGCCAAAACATGGGCGAAAACGGGCGTTAAAGTTTCATAATTTGACCCGCACTGTTAAAATGATGCGCTGATAAGTCGCACAACGTGCTAAAATGTAATGTCCTACCCGTCACATGTGTTTTTCTTCGCGGTGCTACTGCGGATTGGCCCAACCCGTGGTGGCACTGTGGAAGTTTTGAACAGGTTCAAAGTTTGCGCCGTGCCACCCCGAAGGTCCGCGGTTTCGACATTTTCCGCCGTGCTATGGCGTTACGTGGCGGAACCACTGCGAAACCACGACGATCATGGCGGTGCCACTGCGGTTTATGCCGTACAAGCACCGCAGTGGTACCGCACATCCGGTGTGACGGGGGTATTACTTGGTTGAACGGTTTTCGTAGTATAGAGGTATTGTATGGTACTGCACAATACATGCGATAGTAATTATTGTTTGTGATAGCATGCTACACAATACATAAAGTAGTATTTGTATACTTCAGCGCCCC
>JAVCKS010051203.1:0-12422 GCA_032273685.1 Pteraster tesselatus
ATTTCGAAGAGTTCGTATCCTAGTTGTATTTTCTGTGGGAGGGTGGGTGAATTGAATGTTAGACAAACGGAGAGGCTGTTTTCGGATTTTCCGTTTTGTCTACGCATCAGACGTTTAACTTCAGTGACTCCGAATTGTTTAGACACAGATAGGATGTCGTCGCCGGTTAGATCTAGCGGAATACCAGTGACTACCCCCTTACATTGTATCTCTGGCGTATTCGGTTTTGACGGCCCATTAATCTAGCTGCGTTACTGACAATAATTTGCGTGCCTGAGAAGAATTGAAACAGTGAACTGTTATACCACCTCGGTTATTTTTAGTCACATTTTTGATAAGGTTATGACCTACTTTGTTAAGGGCTTTTGCTATTCTTAGCGGACTTATTCTTGCAAGTTGGACATCGGGTGAAGTTATAATTACCATTTTAGGCTGACTTTGTGAGGATGATTGTGTGTTACGTCGTTTGGGTTGGCGTTCGCTTCTAGCTGGATCATCAGAGTCACTGAAGACATCGTCGTATGAGATACTTGATTTGTTTCGTTTTCTGCTCGGTTTTTGGTAGGTGTCGTCATCTTGGGCTTGGCTGATCATTTTTTCCAGTGTAGCTCGGGGTTGTTGGCTCTGGGAGCTCGTCGTCATAGGTTGGGATATAGATTGTTGATCGCAGTACATGGCATCGTCATCCATGTCATCGGATTCACCCTCGCCATCTGCCATACCGGTCAGACGTCGAGAAAGGGGCGGTTATTAAAAGTACAATTAAGCCTATCCTCCAGATTTAATGTATTGCTTACCTTCCTTGTCCTATACAAATAGTTGGATTGAGCTGTTGTTGTTGTGTTGCAAAACACCCAGGTAAAACACGGTTTGAATTTGGCGCGCTTTTGACGAGAGAGGCAACAAAGCACGTCCGTCCGCATCGATGGCTCCAGGCTTTTTTCGTTAATTCAGAAAAAAATATATATTCCGAAAAAAATAATGATGACACTTTCCAGCCACGGTAGACAACGATAGCAAGATGTGCGTTTTGGAGTTGGCGCCACAGCGAGGGTATAAATTTGCATATGAATGAAGGATTATACCATTCATTCAAAAGGGTGAAACAGACTGCACTTTTACAAGGGGCAATGCATTAGCAAAATATAATCCTACCCTTAACCTTAACCCTAACCCTTAACTATGGTGGCTCTGGCCGGAGGGACATCAGATATCACCAACATTTTTGTGATATCTGATTTGACATCAGATATCACAAGTATTTTCCTGATAAATTTTCCTGATTTGACATCAGATATCACCAAACATTTTCTGATTCCTGATTTGAAATCAGACATCACAACAATTTTGCTGATAATTTTCCTGATTTGACATCAGATATCACCAAAATGTTGGTGATATCTGATGTCAAATCAGATATCCCAAAAATTGTTGTGATATCTGATGTCCCTCCAGAGCCACCATACTTAACCACTCCCCTCCCCTCCCGCCTATTAAATAGTGGTAAAACTTGCCCTCTAGTGACGTGTCACTGTCATGAGTACTGCGGTACGGAAAAAAATAATTGCCGCCTGGCCGGAGCTACATGTAGCCTAGCCTACGTGGAGCTCTAACTTGGCCAAAACAGAAAAAGTTTATTTCATTCGCCTCTATTTTTTAAACTGAGTTTTGGAAGGTCCATCTGTACCTAATCATTGGTGAGTGAAATATGTGGTTTTTACAACGCTATTAAATGTCAAAGAATTGTTCATGCTCCTTGTATTAACGTAGGCCTAACTAACTGTATTTTGTATTTCAAGTTCATGTAGACATTGGTAGACCATATAGAGCAAGCTCTATGGGTAGACCTAGTGCAAGCCGGTCTACATGAAGATATGTATACCTCCATGATTGTACGGCCGTAAACTGTAATGTATCCTTATAGTTATATTATTAAGGAGTAACTATTCTATGGTTAAGCATATAATAATATATTAATATCAAAGAATGGCTAAATTCCAGAATACACGTCCATTCGCCATGCCCATGGGCCATGTACTCAGTACTAGTCGGATGTCCTTGTGGAAAAAAATTGAGTGCTAACCGCTGGTTTCCCTTCGTTTATTTTTCAAAATGTACCTTAATTAGACTGAGAACAATCTAAAATTTAAATCTAAAGTTTTCAACAGGATCTAATCTGTTTTTAAGGGCCAAACATACACCATTTTTTTTCGTGGTGTGGATATTTTTGTATCCCGAAAAAAGCTACACTTGTTGCAGAACAAGTCTAGTTCAGTTGCATATTGCCATATACAGTACGTGCAAGTTTAGCCCTTTAGCCTTGTACGAATAAGGTAATATTCTAAAAGTGAAATTTTTTCACTAGTTTTAGCCAAATTCAAAACTTCTTCAACTGATTTGTAATCTTAGATTTTCCCTAGATTAAATTTTTGGAAATTAAACAAAGGGAAACCGGCGGTTATCCCCTCAAATCTTGCCAAATGGGACATGGTGGACAAGTATTATGAAGTTGATATTTACAAAAAATATTAAATAAAGACTTTACATTAGGGCCTAATTTGTGTGTGTAGTTTCATTTACTAAAACATGTACAGTCGGCTCCCGTTATAGTGAAATCGGATAAGACAAATTTCCGGTTATAATAAACACAATACCCGGTCCCAGGCACATTGTGCACATTTGACTGAAGACAAATTTGCATAAGATGAAAATGGATATTACGAAATTCATATAACAAAAGGTACTTTTGGGTGTTGCGTAAAAAGCATTGTTAGCAACCCATTCATAACGGCAGTATTTCTGGCAGTCTGCACCCCAATAGTGCTATTGGATGTAAATACACGTAGTAATAATAGTTCTACCTTCATTGGGTTTCTTCGGGCTCACAAGCTACAGTGATTAAATTCGCTTTTGAAGAATCATTGGTTTCGACACCAAAAATAAATAATAATAATAATAATAATAACACAACCTGTTCTAAATTATCTTCAAACTACTGTAAAAGCCATTAATTTTGTATATTATCACAGACATACCATAGGGCAAATACATCAATTGGTAAACAATGGACGGTAAACGTTGTATCGGATAATACGAAATTCGGATAACGTTACTAGGTCCCATGCATTTCGCTGTAACGAGAGTCGACTGTACACATACATGTGTAAATTCGTCCTACGGAATAGTCTTCCATGATTAGAGCAGCGGCTGATTCAACATGAATTATTTAGGTTCACAAACTGTTTGACACTTTAGACCTATTTACTTATTTAGGCTCATGGTAGGGCCTACAATACATGTAGTTTATTTTGACAAAGTAGAAAATACTGGTATCCACTCGCAAAACTCCACAAATCAGGCTTGGCTGTATAAACTACTCTGTACAGTCACACACAAACCTCCAGCCTATGACCTCATCATATGAACTCTAGCCTGCAACCCTTGACACCCTGTCTTACATGTATGACTGCTGACCCTCCAACAGACCACGGTAGCAGTGATTTGAAATGTATTGAGTGACCAGGTTTTCTGATCAGGAATGTACGCAGCCTTATTTTCTTTGAACTAATTTCATCCCCAAGATTTGAAACAACTTGATCAGCATGGATGGTATGTCTACCACCCCTGGAGATTCTATTCCAAGTCAACCCGGGTTACTGACGAGGTTCTACAGAGGGCTGGGCATGGTAAGATAAGCCACCTATACTAATGCATTTAGTCCATAACAAAATATACCGTAGTTGTTGCTCATACTCATCCGACTGTAACAAATTGTCCTGCCCATATATTGTTTTGTGAAACGAAAGGATGATCAACGAAAGACAACATTTGTTTAATGGCCATACAAAAATCTAATGACAATTTCCAAAACAAGTTGAACAATCTGACACTTTGTACTAATATTATGCCTACATGATGTATGGGTGCATTATGCATTAAGTACTGTTTTGCTAGACCACTAGAGTTAAAATGGACAGAATTTGTGTTACAACGAGAGGTTTGGCAACCCTGTTGCATAAGAAATCAGTGTTAAGCCTTGTTTTTCATATAATCGCCCGAATCGTCCGGATAGAACTCGGTCCTATCCAAGCGACCCGGTCGTCCGAATCGTTTGCAACAGTACCAGTAGTGTTTTCATATGGTCGTCCCGATTGGCTGAACATGTTTTGGGACGATTGGCACGGTTGAGACGATTCGGGCAATTATATGGAAACCAAACTTTAGAGACCCACTTATAATGAACGATAATCCTGGCCCACAGCTTTTTGTTCACACCTTATTTACTTGCGTGTGTGCGAGTTGTTTGTGACGTTGACTCCTTCCTCATCAATCAATAAAACGTCAGATCTTTCGTATATTTTACGACTGCTAAAGGAAATTTGATTTCAATGCTAACATTGCCCAATTAGAGGCCATTGAATATGTGTGCACGTATTCTGCAAACCTGCATGAAAATTGCATAATTTATCTGACGACTTGCCTTCAACTATTGCTATTAGCATCCTGATTTTGAGACAGCACACTGCTGCAATAATGCGGAGAATATTTAATTGTTTTTCTGGGAGTTTCTGTTGCACAACATGATCTCCAAATTTGTCATTTGTAATAATATGGAACGTTATACACATACATACATGTACAGTAAACAGCTTCATATATGTACTTGGGCGTGTACAGTGAAAATCACAGACATGTACATGTACTGTACAGCCACGTGTAATCTGTACCCTCACTTATATTGTACTGATTGTTGACGTATCCCGGTCCTGTCTGATGCATTTTTGCTCATAATGGCCTTTCTATAACGGACAATCGCATACATATTGTACCAAAATGTTTGACATCACAAAACCAGTTAAATTTACACTTGCAAAGCTCTGCGCACAATAGTCCGATGTGACAACAAAACTTATTCAATGGACCTACCGTGCTGAAAGAATGAAGTACAGCGCAGTGCCAAATCAGAACTGAACTTACATGTACATGTACTCCGCCAAGAAAGTGTTGCTGCGCGTTCGTTGCATTCATATTGAATCTGGAGATGCGCAGATCGCCATGTTTCAGGGTTGTGCACAGGCAGACGATAGAGATTCTAGCTTATAAATTGGTTATATTTGATAACTGCCACATGACTGCATATTGGCTAATCACCACACACAAAGTCTGTCAATAACCCCCTGTACCTATTTTCATTGTGATTTTGTTCCAGCGTTACCAATCCATTTAGACAAATCAGTTCCTAAACCTTTATTCCGATTTGTTCTATAATATACCTAGTTTTCTCTGTCATTCCATTTCAGCGTTACCAGTCCATTCTTGACAAGTCAGTGCCTAAACCAGTGCTACGATGGGCAATCACTATACTACTAACCATTGTATACATTCTAAGAGTGTTCATACTTCAGGTAAGAATATATAGGGAAGTTTTGGGCTGAAATGAATCAAACGTTATATTGTTTATAATTCCAAGTCCCAACGAAACAGCTGGGCAGCGCAGAACCCAATGTTGATCACGAACAGTAGCCTTGTTTCAGCACTTGAAGAGAACTTCGCACTAAATGCACATGTACATTATTGAAACTACTTCAAGCAAGCGTGCACTACTACTAGATTCGCACGTAGATATGTACTGCATTATTGGTGAATACCGGTATGCATGTGTACGGTGTAGTGTAAAAGCTGTCTTGCCCGCAGTATAAAAGCAAGCGGACGTCTTGTTTCAAGGCTGTAGGGTCATCAGTATTGAGCGAGAGGGTTATTGGTATTGCACACTGAGGGCAGACTTGTTAACTTGAACGCCATTGGCCGAAACTGGGTCAAGTTATTCTCACCGGCCAATCACAAAGCACGGCCCTGGGTTTTACAATTGACAGATTTTTGTTTTCACGGCACAAAACTTTGCTCAAGCTAGTTGTTGGTTGCAATCATGACTGATTCGTATAAGTGCTTTTAAGGGGTGGGAGGAAATGGGCAACCTAAGGTACTGCGAGATGACGACAGTGGGAAGGACATGGTTGTCGAAGTATAGTTTTTTTGGGCTGATTATCTTCATTGGCATGGTTTACTGAGATACAAAATGCAATTGCCCCATCATAATTCTTAAGTTCGTTTTACACTCCTGATAATTATGAAGTTCTGTTGGTGTTACAAAGCAAAGTAATTTTTTTAATTTTCTAGCTGCCAGTGCTGTTGTGAGATTTAGGGGCCTACTGTGCATTTAACAATTAGGCCCTACATGTACCTGCCTTTCTTTTTTTAACCAATCTATTCAATAATGTGCTTTCTGGTATTTTCTTGGTATTGTTAATTTTCACTAAGTTATGTAACGAACGTTAGAGCCAATTTTATCTTAATATTTTACCAACTACCTATAGTCTACTTCCAATTTGAACCAAGGTATAATTGATGTGTTTTCTTGTTGGTTGGAGTTAATTATTGATTTTGTATGTATAATTATCAATCAGTTTTATTTAAATGTATATTACTAGTGTTATTAATTTTGAACAAATTTGTGCTTTTGTTAATATTGCTTCTACTTTTAACTCTTGAAATGAGTAAACCAAGATGAACATACAAAAATGTACTAGAATCACATCCATGGTAGAAAAATCACATGCTTAGACAAATCCAGGAGTGCCTTTTTCCACACGTCTGTCTAACTGGCAGGACAGGATCACATTGAGCAATTCCCGACGTACAGTATGTAGGCGGGTAAATTTTCTAGTTAATGTTAAATTGCACCTTCAAATTCTATGTGGTCATGGTTGTTCAATTATTTATCTAAATAGGACTTCATTTATGTGTCTGTTATTGCCTTGAAAATGATCATGAGAAGATCGAAATGTCGGGAGAACCTTTCAAATCACTTTGATACTTAAATTGTTTAGTACTGCACGTGATATTTGATTGTGAATAATTGTGCGCATGCATAAGATATGAATTAGTAGGTTTTCATCGGTGCTGATTTTCTCTACCTTTTCTAAGGGATGGTACATTGTAACCTACGCATTAGGCATCTATCACCTCAACCTCTTCATCGCCTTCCTCTCACCAAAGATTGATCCAGCCATCACTGATGAAACAGGTTAGTTCAATACATGCGCAAACTGTAATTTCTGAAAAAAACATTATAATTCATTATTTAAAGATGGTCAATCGGTAGAGTGCATAGCTCCAACGATGAAATAGTCACAATGGCGTAATCACAATATACTGCGGTTTCACGTAACATCTAAACAAACGTCGTAACGTCTAAAAAATTAATTTACTTAAATTAAATCTAAACTAATCATTGCCTACCTCCCCGAAATGTTTTTTATCAATCAGACCAATAGTTTTTTGTTAATATTGTTGGTAAATAAATAAACAAACAAACAAACAAACAAACGAAGCAAATAGTCACAATGGCATAGGAGGTACTACATTTATCATTGTTCAATCACATCATTGCATAATCATTGCAGTTACTGTTACAACAATTAGCTGTTGCATCATTGTTGGCGTCTGCCGATCTTTAAAACTACGGTATATTAATATTTTTAAATAATTACAAAGTTGGTCTATATTGAATTAAAGTAACTTTTGGTACCAGTCACAAGTTCTATTCTCAAGATCACCGAAAACCGTTTTTACGTTTGTGTAAAGTTACATCTGAACGAATCGTCATAACAAACCCAAAATTAAAAATCATTTCCAGAATTCATTTTTGCCTACCTCCCCATACAATTTCTTGTCAATCAGACCAATAGTTATTTTGTTCACGAACAAACAGACAGACAGACAACCAAACATGGGCAATTACATTACCTCCATCCAACTTACCGGTAGTTGGTGGAGTACAAATAATTCAAACTAATCCGTGTGAGTCATTTGTCTCTCTGGTCAAGACTTGTCCCCCAATATTTGTTGGATTTATTTTCTCCTAGATGATGGTCCTTCTCTTCCCACGAAGTCAAGTGAGGAATTCAGACCCTTCATCAGAAGATTACCAGAGTTTAAATTTTGGTAATTTTATGTATTTAGTTTTACAATGAGGATTTATAATGACCGACGACATAAACATGAGAAGGTTGTCATAAATTTGGATGCCACCTCAGCTGCCGCTAAAGACCACATGGTTTAGGCAGTGTTGGGGTCGAGTCCTGAAATCTGAGTACAAGTACTTTGGTGACGAATACAAAAGCTCTGAATATGTGTACATTTAACGAGTCCGAGTACCTAATTGTAAGTCTATAGTACAATACAATGTACTGGTATATGTACAAATTAAGTCTAAAAGTGAATAAATTCAATTCTAAAGGAAGACAACACACAATACAATTTGACGATGGACTCTTGGTTACCACAAAACCCCCATTGAATTATATCTGAAACAGACAACATAATCAACCCGTAAGAGGCTTTAAAACAGGCTTCCTCAATTAAATGCGCCGAAGCGCCACATGGGGAAATTCTCCTAACGAAATGCGCCAGTGACTGCCGTCCTGGGGGAGCGGTATAAGGGGAGGGGGTGTTTCAGAAAGGGCTCAGATGCGAAATGGTGCAAAGTTCGTTCAATTTTCGCAGCCAAATTTCTTCACAATTTCTTCACAATTTCTTCAACCAATTTGTTAGTACTGGTTTTTTCCGTCTAAGTTTTGGGAAGTAACAGATTTATTTACCTCATTTTGAGAATAATTCTTGTCAGCGTGAATGTAATATATCTCAGTTTTCAATATTCTCCCAGTATTTTTTGGCGCGCCACTCCAAACCACGTTGCGCGCGCTGCCATTTGAGGAAGCCTGCTTTAAAAGCTCCGGGAAAATACAAGATGCATTCACAAAGTTTGGAAAAACTACCACCTGACAACTGAATCACGCATTCATGCTCTCGATATCCTCATGCACGGCATACATGTAAGACTGCCGCGCGCTGCAGTACTGTTTATTCATCTTTTAGAATACATGTAGCAAAATTAAGTACAGTAAATAATTGTATGTATTGATCTATTTAGACCGATAGCAATGAATGGAATTGATGAAAAGGGGAAGTACTCGATTTGTACTCCCGATTACTGGGGTCGAGTACCGAATACATGTACCAAACAATCGAGTACGGGCGGAGTCCAAATAATTACAGATGAGCACGGGCCAATTACTTGCATATTCTCTACTTGAGTACTCCAACATTGGGTTTAAGTATTGATTAAAAAAAAAAAAATTATAGGCCTGGTCTTAATTGCTTTGTTATGAGAATTCTCTATCTACCGTATTTGTTTTCTTTAATCAGGTTGTCTGGGACGAAGGCAATAGTTGTAGCGATGATATGCACATTTTTTGAAATATTTGACATTCCTGTCTTCTGGCCGATACTGGTCATGTACTTCATCATTCTCTTCAGTCTGACTATGAAGAGACAACTAAAGGTAATTTAACCAACCTTAACATTAAGTCATTATTAACACTATGACTACCAAAGATCTCTGTCTTTGGCAGTCAAGAAAACAAACTGAAGACTTTTTTTTAACTGATGCTTTATGTATCTGCTCATTCTCAAGGATCTATGGAAATTGATATCCTGATTCCCAGAACGGCAAAAGTTCATGCTTACCTTGGGGGTAATTACCAGTCAACATAAGATTGGAATTAGTACCTTACTTATCTTCATTTTATTGTGGTCTATCTTGTCATGCTCCAGAAATTACGGCCGCTTCACACAAATGTTTCCATGATAGTGCTCCAAAGGTCATGATGTTACAGTTAACAGTTAGGCAGCAGTTAAGGCCTTAGACGATGTCGTGTAAAGAATCCTCATAATTGGGTATTTACAGCACCCTCAACTAGTATAAGGGCACTATTTTGAATGAGATCAGACATGCTCATTAGAATTATTGGGGGAACTCATGAAAATGGATGGTGTGAGCTGTTGATTTCAACAGATCTCGGGTTTTGTTCGTGGTATGGCTGTGCAGGCCTGTACGGTAAATAGTAACGTGACAAAAACATTGGTACACAAAGATGCTATAACAGTATGACCAAGAGTTACCCTGTAACCTATTTTGTATGCGAAGTAGACATACTGCTTCAGTTCTACCAATACCTTGACAGAGTTTAAATTCTTTTGTTTTATTGTTCAGCACATGATAAAGTACAGATATCTACCCTGGAGTCAAAGCAAGACAAAGTACCGCGGGAAAGAAGATTCTGGTGAAGTTATCCGCTAGCTGGTCTAATCTTTCCTGCACTTGGGAAACTAAATTGTTTCGAATTTTTACCATGTTTTGTGTTTTCCAATAGTCCGATGTACATGTATGTTGGTGGAGCACTACCAAATGTATAAAAACTAACCTTTGTATATAAAGTGTGCCACAATGATAAACTACATAACAAAAATAACTGGAATTTAGTACACTTCCCTTGAAAAGTTTGGAATCATCTTAGTAGTAGCCACAAAGATTATGGATTAAATAGTATTCCTCCATGGGATATTACTTATAAAATACATGTACAAGTACTTCATGTCTCTACCACAATTGGAAGTGTTGCTGTCACATGAACTTTGTCAAACAGCTAAAAGTTACTGTTTGAATCCAATTAATTATTTTGTGTAGGAAATTGTTTATTACCTTCACCACCTACATGTAAGGTGAGACAGAGGTAAAGTTTTTGCCGCCATTTGTTTGTTTGTTAGTGTTTCTGTGGATAACTTCCTGGTAACACCGTGCTTCACAATTTCATTTGTATTGCGCAAGAGAGGGCGCTGTGACCATTTCATAGTCTATAGGCAACACTGTGCGGTGGAGGTAATTGCGCTCTACCGAGTGCCTCTCTACAGTACTGGTAGTCATGTAATATATGTGATTTTAACAGAGTTCATAATAAAACCTTGCAAAATTCATAAATATACTGAATATTTATGCCTTTATCAACAACCGAGAGTTCTTACAGGTTATTAAATTGTGTGGGCATTTTGTTCATATGTTTTAAGCCAAAACTACCTACATACTAGCTGATTAGCATTTTAGTATGAATACGTACTTACATCTACTAGACAAAACTTGATCCTCATTGGCTGGGTCAATTCCTCATAGGTGGGGGCTTTATTTTATTTATAAAATATCTAACATTCATCCACTTTAGATAATTTGTGATTCATTATTAACCAATTTGTGTAGTCTAAATTAGTCTGTCATCTGGGAATCTTTCTGGTGCCTGGCAGTGTCCTTGATCCATCCTATTTATTGTAGTACATAATGCCCCAGTAAAACACTTTCATTTTTGTACAAATGAGAAATGCAAGAAAAAAATACAAGGGAACCCAATACGTGTCATGTGTTTAATTCAAAGTGAACAATCATCTAAACGACCCGGGAAGGTGTCCATTTAACATCAAAATTACATGTACAGTATAGGAAACTGAAGATAAGCCATGTTTAACTAATTAGCATCAGTTGTATTGCTCATGTACCATATGCCTGCCCTAATGAATTTGAATGGGCACTGATGTGCACAGTGAAAAACTGCAAATTTAAATGTCTAGTGGAGATTTCTTGATATACTGTACTTAGAGAGAAGTGGGTTGATAAAGTGGTTGTTGGCTACCCATGTGTCAGGTAGAATTAGTTAGTTTTAGAAGTGGGAGGAAAGCCACAAAAACAACCAGGTTCTCGTACAATCGGGATCGAATGAAGAATATACAATGTACGGTGGTAAAGGCAAGTCTCTGGATCGAATGAAGGATATACAGAAGAAGCTGCCGGAATCGATGTGCCAATGAATTGTATACTGCAGATGTGATAGGGAATTCAAATCAGGATGTATAGCGCGCGATAACTACATTCCGAGTGCGCAACGAATAGCTACGTACAGGTGTACATACGTAGGCCAGTGAATGCATCAGGCACCAGCCAAGTTCTTCATGGATAATTATAATTGTTTTAACCGAGCATAGGGTCTGGTAAATAAAATCTGGTAAAATTTTGATATACAACATTGCAACACATACAAAATCCTTAAAAAACAGGTCTGAGTTTAAAGGGTTAACAGAAAATAACAGCCGATGTTTTTTGTGGGTCATCAAAGATGACAATATTTCAGAAGGAAATATTTAACAGTAAGATTAGTATTACATTCATAAACTTTATATACAGGAAGCTTTCAGATTGACACTAAAGTAATTTAGTTTTTAAACAAGATATGCTGCAGCTGTATTTACAGCACTGTATTACAGGATATATTAAAGAAATACTGTCAGAGAAAAAACATTGCTTGTATCAACCAATATTTTAAACGCGTCCCCCCCACCACTTAAACAGCAACTTCTTCCTGATACATGTACAATTATAAGGTAAACGCGGCACCATGTGGTGGGCATAGCCAACGTTGTATGAGCCCGGGACGAAGACCGTTGTGCTGGGCTAAAAACTGTGTCAACCAAATTAAGCA
>JAVCKS010051203.1:12522-25103 GCA_032273685.1 Pteraster tesselatus
GGGCATAGCCAACGTTGTATGAGCCCGGGACGAAGACCGTTGTGCTGGGCTAAAAACTGTGTCAACCAAATTAAGCAAATTAACCAAATTAAGGTGTTTACAGTTTTATAAACACCCCTTTTGTACAATTTTCTAGAGCAATTTATTAAGCTAAACTTTAACCTTCTATGAAGATGAAATGCACAAAAATAAATTTGATAAATATGTAAATATCAAAACAACAATGCAGAGTAAATGCCTGTGTCTTTTGGTAACCCTGTTTTCATACCCTGATGTATCATTTTTACACGTAAATGCACTTAAGTGAATAATCTAATCATGCTGTTGTATCTGCCAACTTTCCAGGATGATTACATACCCTCTTTCCAAATCTTAACAAATCCAGTTAGGATCTAATTAATCGCTTGATATTTTCCACTAGTTACCGGTACATGCTCAAGCATGCCCTCATTCTCGTAGCTAGTATCTGGTTCAATCAACAACTCACTCTCGGGTGGAACCCCCAGTATATTGTACTTCCTCAGCAATGGAGCAAACACAGCATCATTGTAGATGAATGTTCCAAGAAAGAGGAAGAAAAACCCTACTAACTGAATCCAAACAAATGTCTCCCAACCTACAATGAGGGACACGCCCCAAATGACAATGGTTCGTAGACTATCGAGAACCATCCGAGTTGTAGCACTCATCTGCTTAGTGACACTGATGCCGGAGAAGTTGAAGAATGCGATGGAAACAATAGTGCCTATTGTTCCAACCAGGATTATGGTGTTATTGTTTATTTGGTAGAAAGCATCAATGGCGTTCTCCAGTGCATGATCGGGTAGTTCGCTCAGTTGACCAGCATTGATGTAATAGAACGGAACGAGTAGAACAGACAGTACTGAGAAGCCGAAAACACCTAGGACAATACCATATAAACATACATGTAACAAGGATGTTAGAATCACTATGTTAGGAAGAGGTTGTCTGGGCTTGTGAATTATTTGGACACCCTTATATGTGTCCGAGTTGTAATAGAATAATTCAAGAGCCAATGTTTTTTATATTGTGGTCAAGCCCTGTAACTCCAGCTTGAAAAGGCAGCCAGGCCGGCCCAGCCGCCATTCTCGCATCTGCTCTATTCACTTTGCACAGCATGCTTCTTAGTACAGTCGACTCCTGTTATACCGAAATCCACAGGACCCAGTTGAAAAGTACGGTACATGTATATGAAGTTCATATTATCCGATACAACAATCACCGTTCATTGTTTATTGTGCATCGGCCCTATTGCACATGCATGTAAATGTCTGTGATGTACAAATGGCTTTTGCAATCTGAAGACAATTTAGAACATGCTCAGAATGTGTATTAAATACAACAAAATTACGAAACAAAAATGGAATAAACATTATGAAGGATCTGATATTATTATCGATGAGGAAGAAGTCAACATCACGAACGGCGGATAACCATGGATTACTTTGATGTTCAAAGTAAGTAATCTCTCCACCACAAATTGTATCATGGAGAGATACATTAAAGTTGTATTGTCCTTTTGTCTTGTGGTGTTCAGTGTCATACTATTAAGTGTTTTACACACACTGTTACACTTTGCCGGTCCATCTGTAATCGAGTCGAGTTGGTAAAGCGCCCTCATGAGTCAGCGCCTAATGATTGACATATTCTTACACTGTGATTGGATGTTACCGTTTGACGAATCTTGCATCATGCAAGCGGGCGAGCTCATTGGTGATGGCTAGTCTATGTACCTATAATCCTTTGCGACATGCATAATTCATCAATGATTCTGCCAGGGTCTAAGCGGCAACATGAAACAACTCACGCAATAAATACCTACTGTATGGATGACTAATGTGGATTTCGAACTGGGTATGAACGAAAAAGCCATGGGCCAGGATTATCATTCATCATAAATGTGACGCAGTATGTCAAAACCAAGCACAATTGGGCAGGAGGTCAATTTAGGGTTTTAATGCCACTTTCTTTTTTTCAAATAGGATATTTCCAAGCGAAGTTATTCAGATTTGAAATCAGACTGTCCGAAACATCAAAACTGAGATTACAAGTTTGAGAAATAGCCTTATTACATGTAAGTGGGTTATGACTGTCTAAAAGTGTTAGCTTTGTCAATGAAATTTCACTTAGGGACATTTACAGAACATTTTCAACAGGTGTAGCATTGTAAATGTACAAAAAACACAAATTGCTAAAAAAAATCACCCCAAGACATTGTGCAGCTGTTCCTCCATTCGTAGCTCTGTCCAAATCCACCTGGTTTTGACCAAATGTTTCGCTAACAATGCTTTTGTATGCAACAAGATTTCCAAAAAAACTTTCGTTATATCAGGAATTTCGTACTCTCCGTTTTCGTCCGATTCAAATTTTTCCTCATAGAAATGTGCACAATTTGGCCGGAGCTGAAGATTGTGTTTGTTTCAGTGGAACCTAAATTCTTGGTCACAGCTTTTCATACTCTTAAAATTTTACACCGTTGTCTTTGTGTGCATCTTGGTCAAACATCTGTGTTAATTTCACAATGATCCAGTTCACAAGATCAAGGACCACCTGTTTATTCCCCTCATGTACATACCTTCCCAACCAACAGCCTGTAGCGCCGGTATGTTGTGTTTTGATAAGAATGCTTCTTCTACGACCATCTGAGTAGCTGTTATTATCTGAGCCATGATGATTAACAAATCACCTACAAGAGACACACACATCAGAGTGGACTTTACAACATGACATCATACAATCAAGATGCCCTTATTAAAGAAAAATGGGTTTTAAGTCCTGCCTACAATACGCCTGTGTGATTCCCTTCAAGGGAATACATATGTGTACCAAGCAAAATCAGAGAAAAAATACGAGCACCTACATGTACCGTGGGCAGATATTGTGACTACTTTGAAACATTGTTATGGTCTATTGACTGGCTAAGGCACTACAGGTGGGATATTTTGAATGTGAAGCAATCTCGGAAAACCCTTCACATGGTGAAAAAAATCAGATAAATCGGGTAATGTTGTATAGTTAAAAATACATTTCACGCCAAAAACAAATGTTCATAACCTTAAAAAGGGTTCCTAATTTTCCCAATTTACTAAAAATAGGATTTGGCAAAAGGCTGACGAGTTGTCCCCGATAGTGTGTTATAACCCAAGGGGGGTTAGGTGGCACAGCGGTAATTTTCTCGCCTTCACTACTGGAAGACCCAGGTTCGCATCCGGGGGCTAACATGTGAATTCAGTTTTCGGTCCCCGCCTGACTTCATGGGTTTCCCCCAGTAGTACATGTATGCAGGCCTTTCCTCCCACAAAAACCGTAACTTCTTCTCCACAACCCAGGGGTTGCATCAGGAAGGGGCATCCGTCCTAAAACCTCTGCCAAATCAATATGCGGACCATTGAACCACTGTGGCGTCCCTAACAGGAGCAGCCACAAGAAACAATCGGTATGTTATAAAACACATATTCACCGGCTTTTAATCGGACATTAGAGCATACCGGTACTTATATTTCATCTCTGGGATTTGTGAGTGAAAATACAGTGTATTAATTGTCAAGATCCTCACCGTTTGATAACTATATATATCATATTTGCGGTAACACTCTGTATTCACCTACCAGTTATTATGCTGTTCAAACCCAACGATCCGGTTTTATACTCGGCAATATCAGCAAATCCAACGAGAATTAGACCAATGAGAATACACACCATTCCCAGCCAATGGTGGCACTTTAATCGCCGACCCAGAAATGCAACAGAGAGTAGGCCAGTAAAGATAATCACGGAGCCACGTAGCATTTGGAAGCTGGACGCATATGTTAGAGCCAAACCTAATATAAAACCGATATGGGAAAATCATGAGACAATTAGAAGTGTCCATATTTTCTTGGGCATGCTGTCTTACATCCACTCTAAAGTGAAGATAAATAATTACCAAAAAGGTTGTTTTTAATTCATGTGGTCGAATCCAGGCATACTGACTGAAGGTGTCCTATTTAATCTGATAATTTTCCCCCCTTAATTTAAATGTAGATTCTTATGAACTGTGAAACATCTCTAAACACAATGCTCAGGTCAGCTTTAAGCCAAGATTCTCATCATTTCCCAGAATAACACCAAACTTGTGCTGAGATTTTAGCTGACCTTTAACACCAACAATCTATAAAGGTTCCCATAGTGCAGGTATGATCCGAGTGTGTTAGGAATAAATTTTGGTCAATTTTACAAGCTGACCATAATGACCTTTGACCTATATATTCGACTTTGAACACCAACAATAAGTAAAGGTAAGTAAAGGTACATGTAACAATATGGGCAGTTATGGTTTCAATTGGAACAAAACGTTTCTCTGGAGAAATGTCACAGGCATACACATACATACGCATGCGTACATACATGTACGTACGTACAATGTATGCACGTGCGTGCGCATGCATGAGTAGGGAGTATTGCATTGCATGGCATAACATGGCGTAGCATTACATGGCATAACGTGGCGTGGCGGGGCATAATTGCATAAAACTGCGTACCCATGTAGAAGTGGGTCACAAACATGTATTGTAGTGGAAAGTCTGCATTTTATAGGTTTGATACATATATTCTTGTGGTACAAGTTTGAATACTAGCTGTTGGTAATTGTTCACATGGTCCATCATCCATCATTTTGTTTGTGCAGCTCTAATTTGGACCGATACCTTTATTGATTATTTGCATTGACTAGCCTAACATGGAGGGTTGCATGGGGTTATACCTATCTGAGATTATCTATCAGCAATTTTGGTATCCTCAAATGCATGGTATGAGCCACTAAGTAAGCCTAAACAATTCCAATACATCTTGAAAAGAAAGCAAGGTACACTATTTCTGATGCCAGATTCTGAAAGGTCGTGGGATACCAATTTTCAGCTTTGTAGCTTTTCTAACCAAAAATCATTGGTGCAACACACGACGGCAGAAGAAAAGGGTCTGGCCATATTTTTAGAGGGGTGGAATTATAAAACGACTTGGACTTGGGACCAAACATTTTCTGTGTGTTCATTATTTACATAAAGAAACATTTGATGAATCTTTGGCAAAATCTACGAGGGTCACCTAGGGCCCCCTTAGGTATTTGGCATGGAATGACCGAAATAGCTACATTCTTTAAGCATGTTACCCGAGGTTATACAGGGTTGAGGAAACATTTGCAAGTTCCAAATCTCAAGAACTTAAAACAAAATTAAGTAGTTTTTACGACTTTTAATGTTATTTACATGTTTGACCACCGTCCATTTTATGGGTTGAGAAGAACCATAGCCACACAGTCATAATTTAGCTGGATGCTTTCATGGCAATGACAGGTACATGTACACATGTGTACATTGAAAAGATGGCTTACCAATATACATGATGGAAGTTGCACACATGTCACACATTGCCGCTGGAAGCAGAACAAATGGACTAAACTCTTGAGGACCAAAATCCTTGTCAGTTTGCTTGCACTTGTTGTAAGCAAAGTACAGCTTGAAGGCTAAAAGGCAAGACATCTCACCCAAAAACATACAACATGCCTGAAAAAGCAAGCCAATATCAAGCCAAAATAAACCCGTAAATATGAAAAGTCAACGAACAAATTCAACACTAAAACCCTAACACAGTTACATATACAGCGGTACATAACCCTACCTAAATGTGCTACTAATAGTACAAAAGTATAAAAGTTAACCCATTATGAGCAGTAGTAATCTTATCTTGTGAAACCTGAACACCCAAAAATGCACATACAGTAGATCATCTATGGTGAACCTGGTAACTTAATTATTCAAGAATTTCACAATCAAGAAAGTGAATGACTGGTAATATACATGTAGACAGATATCTCATACTCATCATAGGAATAAAAACTTATATTGCACTTAGTTTAAAATGTTGTTGGTATCTTTCGTTTACTTTGTGCATGAAATGCTGATACAAAGGATTATTGGCTTGTGAGTGTATCTTGACAATTACGAGCACCCGAAAAGTATTATTTTGTTTGGATGAAGGTTTTTCTTACATTTAGATTTATGATTTTACCTGAAAGAATGGATGGAAGAACGTATGTGGCGCTTTACCATACTTCGGATCCCCCTGTGCAGACTGGTCATCAGCCCATCTGAACAATAATCAAGAAATAATTAATAACTTGAAATTATTACTGGGCCTAATCAAGTGGTCGGCCCTTATCTTGACGTGCGTTCGTATGGATTTAGGACAAATCTTGCTGCCAACGCTGGACCATTTCACTTTTTTTTAGTGAGGTTACTGGTATAGGGTTCCTAACAATCGATCCATATTTCATTAGAGGTGTAACTAGCGATTTGTAGGCCAGCTGCTTGAAGTTGGAGTTACGAACTTTCAGGTTACGACGAAGAAAGTTAAGTGAATTAGTGGCTGAGGAGACGACATTGCTAAAATATTTGTCCCATTTGAGGTCATGTGTAATAGTGACACCAAGATATGTACATGTACTTGGACTTGTTCATGCGATTAGTTGAGACCACCAGCGATGTCGTTTATGTAGAACAGGAAAAGGCATGGTCCGGAAACTGACCCCCGGGGAACGCCAGAAATACCAGGAGCTGTACCAGAGGTGAATCCATCAACCAACACCGCTTGAGACCTATTTGAGAGAAAACTAGCAATCCAATTGTTTGCTAGCCCATTGTTCTAGAGCGGATTAAGAAGATTGTGAGTACAAGCATGATGCATGATGTTACTGAATATACATGTACATGTTGGATACATGTATGTTCCATGAGTTTGGATGCCGCGCATGTAAGGCTGATGGGATGATAGTTCGAAGGGAGATATTTCTGGCCTTTTTTATAAATAGGAGTAATGTTGGCGTACGCGTGCTTCCAGTCCACTGGTACTTGGCCCTCTTGAAGAGATTTACGAAATATTCGTGTGAGTGGATCCGAAATTTCCTCAGCAAGCTCCTTAAGAACCCGTGGACTATGCTGTCTGGGCCTGCAGCCTTTCTTGGTTTCAGATTCTTAAGAAGTTTAAGTACACCCAGTTCAGTCACATGGATATCAGGCATAGATGGTGATTGTACACTGAGTGCGGGGGCATTAAATTCTATCTCGTGTGTGAAAACTGACTGAAATTTATGATTCAATGCCTCAGCTTTCAGACGTGCATCTGTAATTAACTTGCCGTCAACCTTGAGAGGGGAAACTACAACATAATCAGACTTCTGATGTTTAATGCAAGTCTAAAATCTCTTCATACAGCTGAAATTGTTTGGATCTGTGGATTGAGGAGTAATAATATATTTTTCAATATATTTCCAGTAAGCGAGTCCTAACTCACGCTTGACTTCTGCTTTAAGTCTTTTGAATTTAAGTTCTTGGTTGAGTGTACCAAACCTTTTGCTACAGTAGCTTTGTAGGCTTTATCCCTCCTACAAATGTTTCTTCTAATTTTTCTTGAAATCCATGTTTGAGAGTTTTGGTTTTAGTTGTTTTATGAGAAATATATATGAATAGAGACCTTCATGTATGCCTTGCCTAAAGATGTTCCACAGTTGGTCAACTGTCGATTCAGCCGCAACAATTTTTGGGCCACTTGCCAGGCATGCTGCTCAAATTCTTTCCAGTTGGCCTTGTTGTACAATGGAATTTCGCGAGGCACTTGCTTTTTGTGTGTAGGTTTTGCATGTAGGTCTAGTCCAGCAAAATATGTCGTGGTCACTTATACCAGGAATAATCTTCGTTTGATTAATCTGATTAGGCCGGTTAGTTATCAGGAGATCAAGGGTAAATTCCCAAGCCTCGTTGGTCCTTCCATCACTTGGGTCAAACCAGTGTAAAATGTAAAGTGCTCCTCATCTGAGCTTTGTACATTGATAGCTTTGGAGATCTGACATTAAAATAACACAAAGCACTGAGGATCACACCGCAATCATGTTTTACTCGCCGTGCCACACTGTAGACATAGGAAATCAGAATGAATAGGAGTGAATTGCGACGTGATCCCATGCACGATTTTAAGTTTTTGACATGTTACATGTACATGTATATCTCAAAAACCACAATATGTACAACACTCAAATCAGGAGCACTTTACAATTTTCTTCGGCTTTGTCAAATCATGGGCATTATTCACGTCTGTGTATGTGTGCAAATTGTCTGTATCTCCAGGTTTTGACATCCCTAATAACAGGATTCTGTATAAAGTATCTTACAGCCTTTAATGTTGATTTTAACCCAGATTGTTTCGGAGATCCCACAATCCAGTTCATCTACTTGCAGACACAGGAAGTTACTGTTAATGGCGATGATCACTCCACCGCCTGTACCAGCAGGACGATCACGCCTAAAAACATTGTAGCGAGTACTAAAATATTAGCGATACTGCTGGTAAACCATGTTTCTGTAGCAATTATTATATCTGGTTTGATAATATCAACCACATTGTTGAAAGCGGTTTTTTATTTACAAGAGACTGACACTGACAGTTGACATTGATAATTCTCAATGGTCTGGGTCCAATACATGACTGGTCTTGGTTTAGTTGGTGATGATGTAAATCTAGGACTACGACAAGCTTCAGCTAAATCAAAGCTACTGATCATGTCACTGTCGCCGAGGATTTCAAAACGGTTTTCTAACAGTAACAGCAAACCGTGAAGGTCGAACAGAACTGAACTGAAATTTGGGGTACATCGCATGTAATTAGCACACCCACACGACTGAGCTCTTTTCTAAATTCCCTTTAGTCATTGATATTTTGGCTAAACTTCAGAATACCCGTCCATTCGCCATTTTATTACTAGTCTGGGTACAAGAGGTATTTTTAGAAAGGGGACGTGGTGGACGGGTATTCTGAAATTGTACCATGTTTCACAGTTTTCACAGTTTTACCTTTGTCTTCCCGAGTAACTGGAACTAATATTAATAATATTACAAGTGCCACAAGACAACATGCTTAGTTCAAATACCATTATTAGGCCCTACTGCTTGATATATTGAATCCGATGAGTCCGATGGAGTCCGATTAAGGAAAATTGGGGGGAAATAAACGAAAGGAGGTAATTAGCACCGAAATTTTTGCCGAAATAAATTAAGGGAAACCGGCGGTTACCACTCGAATTGTTTCCCCAGAACTTAAAAGTAGCAGTGACTGTCTAGTGTGATGACTTACTTCGTGCTGAGTGTATTAATGGATCCAGTTACCAACATCAAACTCGCCAAAAAGAGCTGATACGGTGTCCAAGCCATTGGAGGAAAGAAATTGAACGTTCAGGCATATATTATTTATTACAACATGGGGAATAGGTAGGCCTTCACAACCGCTGAATCAGGACTGTATACTTACTATACTATTAGTAATAGTATTACTATGTACCGGGTATATTACTGACTTAGTACGTTCGTGATTTCGGATTGTCAATTGTCAAATCACGTGTTCTTAGCTAGTTGTTGTAGTTTCCGAGAAATTAAGCGGAAAAAAAATCGGCGGACACGTGACATATACGCACGTAATTATGCAAAGTGGTACGACCTCACCTCAGAATGCTCTTTTTGAGGCGGGTGGTCACTTCCGTAGCGTATCTATGGAATTTGTTTGGTCTCTTTATTCAATTGGAAATGTATTTTTCAATTGGCAATTCAATATGCAACGTAATTCAGTAAGCAGTGGCGGATTTAAGTGGGGGGGGGGGGGGGTTCAGGGGTCCGGCACCCCATTTTTTGGAGGGGTTTGTTTTTCCCTTCCCCGCCCCCCTCCCCGCCCTTCCCCCCCAAAAAAAGTTTGTATTGCCTACAACCCCTACCAACCTTACATTTTTTTTTCAAGCAAATTATTTAGCATATTTACCAATCTGGTCAGTGTCAGCGGTTATTTGTAGGGCTTTCAACTTTAAATATTCAATCAAGTGCCAGCGCGCGGGCCTTTAGCCACATACCGGACTCACACTTCGCGCGCGAGAGGTCGAGGGCGCCCGGAGTAAATTTCCAATTTGCATTTGAAGTAAGCGCCGATCGGCGCCCTGGTTACTGGTGGTGAAACAATACCTTTTGTACAAATTATGAGTTGAACAACTGAATTATATTTGTAGTAATCAACTTTAAAATGCTGTGACTGCTGAAAAGAAACATTATGTATCAGCAAAAAATATAATATAATTCATTGAAATCATGGGTTCCCAAAAAAGTGCTGTTCTGGTGGTCCCCCATACAATAATTTCTGGAATAGCCCTTACAATTTCCGACTTGCAGGTAACCTCATGGATCAGAAAATAAAACAAAAATTGCGGCAAATCAAGCCCGAATTTGTTGGCACTTTAGTGTTTTACTCACAGAAAAGTGACGATAATCATAAACAAATCTCCTGATATCCCCAATTCAGTTTGAATCGTTTGGGTTAAAACTAGGATGAAAGCTTAATAATTCTTAATACTGAGAACCGCACGGCGCGCTGAGAATTACCGCGCGACCGTCCTGCTAGGATTAACCACGCGACCGACCTGCTAGGATTAACCACGCGACCGACCTGCTAGGATTAACCACGCGACCGACCTGCTAGGATAAACCGCGCGACCAGCTGGGATTAACGCGCTGCCTGCTGGGATTAACGGCGCGGCCTGCTGGGATTAACCGCGCGACCGACCTGCTGGAATTAACCGCGCGACCGACCTGCTGGAAATAACAGCGAAACCGACATGCTAGGATTACCGCGCGGCCTGCTGTGATTAACGGCGCGACCTGCTGGGATTAACAGCGCGACCTGCTGGGATTAGCCGCGCGGCCTGCTGGGATTAACCGCGCGGCCTGCTGGGATTAACCGCGCGACCTGCTGGGATTAACCGCGGCAGCCTGCTGGGGTTACCCGCGCGGCCTGCTGAGATTAACCGCGCGACCGACCTGCTGGGATTAACCGCGCGACCGATCTGCTGGGATTAACCGCGCGACCGACCTACTGGGATTAACCGCGCGGCCTGCTGGGATTAACCACGCGACCGACCTGCTGGGATTAACCGCGCGACCGATCTGCTGGAATTAACCGCGCGACCTGCTGGGATTAACCGCGCGGCCTGCTGGGATTAACCGCGCGGCGTGCTGGGATTAACGGCGCGACCTGCTGGGATTAACGGCGCGACCTGCTGGGATTGACCGCGCGGCCTGCTGGGATTAACCGCGCGGCCTGCTGGGATTAACCGCGCGGCCTGCTGGGATTAACCGCGCGGCCTGCTGGGGTTAACCGCGCGGCCTGCTGGGATTAGCCGCGCGGCCTGCTGGGATTAACCGCGCGGCCTAGCTGCTGGGGGAACCACTGGTAGGCTATGAGCCAGACCCCCCAAATTCGGTACCACACAGATGGAGTAAGGCTCATTGTGATTTTTAGCAAATAGGAAAACAAGTGATAGCAGTTTATAACTCTCGACCATCTCTGTAATATCACCCGAAATAGTATTATACGCCCGCTTCGCCAAAAATTATTGGCACTCTGTGGCCCTTAAAAAAATATTTATTTCAATTTTAGTATTATACCCCCGCTTCGCTTCGCCAATTTGCTATTTCGGGTGATAACACAGAGATGGCCGAGAGTTATAAACTGCTATCACTTTTTTCATATCTAGGGACATTATATCTTGCTAAAAATCACAATGAGCCTATACTCCATCTGTATGGTATACCGACCAACCCCCTTGGCTCATAGCCTATGGGGGGAATCGCCTAAAATACCTATAGAATTAATTTGGTACGGATGTAGTCCACAGAACTAAATACACATAGAAGGATCATGAGCAGTACAGAGGTCGCTAACGCGTGCGCCATGTTGCGAGGCCAGGAAGTATACGCGCGCTGAATGTATTACATTGTTCTTGCTGATGCGCACTATTTTAACTTTAATTGCGATCAAAAGCTTATTGATTCATTAGGAAATACAATGTAATTGTTGTTATTATCGGGCGAGTGCTAGGTTTTCAATGCATTCCACATGTGCAACCAAGAAAACGTGGACGCCGAGTGAAACTGAAAGTACTTGAGTAGTATTTTTTTAAACAAGATAATGACTTATTAATTAAAGTTATGATCGCGCTGGCAACTTGCTCGGGCACAAAATTTCCTGTCCAATGATGCCCTACTCATTTTGACAGATTTTATATAAATTGCTTAAACAATAAGTAACTTTATCACTGTAGTCTATGGGAATAATCTATCAAAATGACGCACCGACACTGCGCGATGCGCATTGGCCATCGATAGTATGATCTTTATTATAGAGTTTTGTTCGTCTGACGGAGAAGAATAAATTAAGGTGTACCACCCCTTGGTTTGGGCGTTGGCCGCTGCTAACACACTCATTTGTTCAGAAGCAGTGAGGCGCAATAGCCGAGTCACTCAACCGATTAGTATAGTACAAAAGCTCCGCGATCCCAATCTGTGTTCAGTTGCCGATTCTACCACGGAAAAACATGGGTTCAAATGTTTGTACATTATTATACACATATAATTATACATTATTAACCTCGCCAGAGGTGAGGTTATTGCGTTTGGGTGCGTCTGTCTGTCTGCTTGTTTGCTTGTTTGCTTGTTTGT
>JAVCKS010051215.1:0-10067 GCA_032273685.1 Pteraster tesselatus
GGCTGCTCTCATGACTGCGTTAATGTTCCTGGATCCTACTACTGTCAGTGTCCACGTGGCTATCGTCTGGATCAAACGGACAGAAAAACATGTATAGGTAATTTCTGAAAATGGTCTGCAATCGGACAGCACATCTTTAATAATAATAATTTACCTACAGAGTTTCAAGTGAAGCATCAATAACATGTTTAAAACTAAAAATGATCTCTGCCATGTGGTAGGATGTTGTGAGAAAGGTTTCAGCAAGCCACTTCACATTTTCCATTGTTACACACCTTAGGTGGTCCTCTCACAGGTAGAAACATGGCAGCAAAGTGATATGACTGCCTTCGCAACACGAAAAGCTTCAAATGAAGCTTGTAAGAACAAGTATTTATAAGAATACGTTTTTAGCGACATCAGACTCATTTTTGCAGTGCGGGTCACAATTTGCTAAGACCTTTTCCGAATTTTTGCAGGACAGTGTATTTAAATTCTGCAAGATTAGCTGCAGACACACGCAAAGACTCAAACACCAAACGCAAGATTTTTACTGGCAGAGATAATAACATTCCACAGAATTGAAATATCCACTGATTGAGCAATCAGATCACGACCGATCATTTGCTCTCTTTTAAACGTGACTATTACCTGCAGGCTGTTAAGGCCCAATTTATATTGTGATATTTGATTAGATATTTGCAATGATCGGGACCAATACATAACGCCAGTAGAGGGACATGGTGATAGCTGTTATGAATGGTTTACAACGAGGGCAAACTGGACGGAGGCATCTGATAAGTGCACCGAGACTGGGGGACAACTTCCGTATGCTGATGATCAAATATTTACATTGGTATGTCCACATTAAAAATTGTATACATCTGTATCATGAGTAGAAGTAGTTTAGGGAGAATATTGCCAAAGTATGAAATCTTTTGATGAAAAAAATTCACTCTTTGTGTGATTATGTTAAACTATCAGAGTAAATTGCTTTATTTTTTCGCACATATTCCATAATTTACTGAAAAACATCTGTGGTTTTTTTGTGTGTTCTTTCTTTTTTTCCAGCTAAATTCAACAGCAGGCAATGGATCCGTGTACCATTGGGCTCTTGGTTCTGAGCAGAGTGAACCTGAGTCCTGTCAGGCTGTGGGCCTTGGTAACAATGGCAGTGTCTCGGTTGAAATAAGTCAGTGCTCTGAGGAACTGCAATATATTTGCCAAACAGGTATAAGATTCTGTGTTTTATTTCACCAAAATTATTGGCTTCGTCCACATTGTTTAAAGGTCAGGTGTTAAAGATATTCCGTGATGTTCTAGTCAAAAATATTATAGTTCAAAGTCTATGCCTATCATCTATTTCTTAAATAATTTCCTCGACCTCGACCATTGGAAATATATCAGAAACTAGAAAATTGTGCTCAATAGAGGGCAGATCTCCAGTGGGCAGTAGTTGTTCTAAAGCTACAGGGACCGGAGTTAAGCACCGACTTGATTAGCCAATGGAGGCATGGCCCGACAGACTCTTTAACTGAAATGTGCTAATCTGTTGAACCGGCAGACTATGCAGATATCCAATGCAACTCCCTATGGACGTCCAATGTTACAAGCATTGTGACAAACCTGCCAGAAGGCTTCATCCATTCCCTCAGCTATCCACCGTGGTACGATACTGGCTCAGTGTGTACCATCTACCTCAAGGGACTGGAGGACTATAGGTTCAGGTATTAGTTATACGTGGTGCATACGGCTAGCTAACTTTAACACCAACCCTGAACGTAATAGAGTATTCCTCCGTTGGAATGTAAATATTTCATGGGTTAGGGATTTGCTGCGTTGCCACAAAAGAATAGTTTATACTTTGAATTAAATTGAATATATAGCACTGACTGACCACTTGCAGCAACAATATTGGAAAGCACCTAATGTGGAATACGTGTACAATATTTGTCTCATTTGGAGAACGTTTATATTATTTCAACAGGTCATAAATAAATAAGTAATTGCTTTGATTTATAGCTGCCCTAGACATGCAATGAAATTAGGATAACCAGTATGAAATCATATACTGAGCAAAATTCAAAATGCAATTTAATCATTTTTCAATCAACTTGTAAGTCATAGTTTAATTAAGGTATATCACTTCTGCCATATATCAGCACTGATAAAATCAAAGGACTGGTGTATTTATGCATTAACCGTGACTTTTTGTGCAATAATTCAAATATTGAATTTATAATTCTTTTTATTATAAACAAGGAATATTATCATCATATTATTGAAATAGTTTAACTCCTGGTTTGTATATGTTATATTTATTATCGAAAAAAGGATTGTCATCATAAGAATGAATCTGAGAAAGTGGATCCCAGCCAACGGCCTGATATCCCAGTGCATTGACAACCTGAACGTCACCGACAACATACCCGGCGTTGGTTTGTTCACAAGAGGGCATTACTGTGGGACGCTGATGGATGTGGAAGTGGTGACGCTATCAAGTGACGTCCAAATTGTGTTTACTATCGGTCCTCTGAGTGCTGATATGCCACCAGAATTGGGATTTGTGGCCAGCTACAACCTCATAGGTAATGGCTTTAATAACCATCAATAGCATGGCTTTAGCCATGAGCGTATGAGGAGCGTCATGCTTGGCGGGGGATCTGGACCCCTATTGAACGCTGACCATAACCTTTCATTAGCTTTCCAAACCCTTGTGACTGAGTCGTTTTTCACCATAGTGGTGAAAATGTTCACAAAATATTATTGGACCCTTCTTTCAAAAATTATGACAGCCGGGATATTTACAAATACACCTCACATGACCACACAAAGTAATTTTTTTGACTATATTTGATTTTAATCTCTCCAAGAAATTGTTTTCCTGAAAACCTGCATGATTTTTGCACGAGGTTTTTCTGTTTAAAGGGTATAGACTTTTCATCGTTCATCACCCTCTAATAATTTAATTACCACCGTTGTTCAATTTGTTCTTCGATTGAATTAAGATTGTAACCAGCAAGACTGTAGCTCCGACTGTGGTACCAATCCCAAACTCCTGACCGATCCCAATGGTAACTTGTCAACCAGTGCCTTCCCGGCCCACCTCTCGCCTTTCAGCACCTGCGTCTGGCATATAGCTCTCCCTCCGGGCTCCTTCATCCGTCTGACGTTTGGCGACTTCAGAGTTCTGCGGGACAGCTCGGGGGACTGCGTGGATTCTGTACTGGTGCTTCGGCCCGAGGATTACACCACGGCCGGTGGGGCTGGTCGGGCACCGGGGGGACTCTGCGGGGAGCCACCACCGCAGATAATCTCTGAGTCGGAGGAGCTGTATATCGTCTACATAACGGGGCTCGATGTTCTTTCCTTGGGTTTCAGCGCTACCTACTCAACAACAGGTAGCTGGTTACATTGTAATACTTAGCAGCTTATTCTCTCTCCGTTTCTTAGCTATCTCCAAACACAGTTCAAAGTCTTTGCTCTGCCCGGATGCCTGCTACAGATTTGTAGCAATTGGTAGCACTGTCTGGTAAAGCAGTTTTGTCCGCAGTACTGTAGACTTACCTTCCTGTGCTGCATCACGTTGATACTGCATCACGTTGATACGT
Organism: Pteraster tesselatus; assembly: GCA_032273685.1. NCBI lineage: Eukaryota > Metazoa > Echinodermata > Asteroidea > Velatida > Pterasteridae > Pteraster > Pteraster tesselatus. Next base: position 3,591 of record JAVCKS010051215.1, read on the forward strand.
GCTGCTTCCTGTGTTGATAGGGCATTTCTGTTGGCTGCACCAAAATTAAGGAACACTCTTCCTTTAAACATCTGCAAATCATCTTACCTAACAAAAATGTTAACAACCACTTTAATGAAACCCATCTTTTTACCATGGCATTTGATTGATTTAAGATGTACATGTATGTTATACTTTTTATACTTGTCAGGTACGTAAGGTATGCAGAGGTCAAAGTAGTTCCTACTGCCGAGGTGTCTATATCTCCTTTACAATGCCCTTATAAGCCGAGTCTAAATGTCCTTGCCCTCAAATGCAAAAAAACCCATGCCTGAGCCAACTAAACTGTACTAACTCATATAATTTCCAAAATTGTAGCTACAAAAAAAGACAATTTTGCTGGTCGATTTCAGCAAGGGTATTATGTTGAAAACGAGACTTTGAGATGTCTAGAGATGTGGAGGGTCTAATGAGTGTAAGCGAAAATATCAAGGGGGCATGAGATTATAGCGGGGGACAAGTGATAATGTTGTTGTGCTTAGTGAAAGTGTTCTGGGGCATGAGGGGGGGGGGGTAGTGAGTGAAATGAGGGCACTATTCCCTAGTGCCTACCTAGGGGCGGCTGATAATTGAAAGTGAGGGGCACAAAGATTGAAGGCAAAGTGAATTAAAGGGGGACACTATCTCCTGGTGTCCCCCTCCCATAGTGCCGATATTGGGTCCACTGATACATGTAGCATCTCTCCAATGACTTGACAGATTTACCCGGCTGTGGTGTTGGTATGAACATGATTGCCACCTCCCACGCCTGTTCCTTCCCGTCGGCAGTCTTCTCCTCACTCAACCACCCTCTCCCCTACCCACCGTACTCCCACACCACCTGGACTATCCTCACTCCGACTGCTACCTACGTACGTCTGACTTTCGGTCAGCCATTTGACATCCCATCTGACCGGCTCTGTAGCAACGATCGTGTCGCGGCCTATGATGACACCGATAAACGAGCAGCAGCCCAGCTAGGGGTGTACTGCAACGAGAGGCCCCCGCCTGGTGAGATCCTGTCCAGTGCCAACAAGATGTTGATTGTGTTGGATACGGATGATGAATCGAGCGGCATCGGGTTTACAGCTACGTATCATTCCGTCAGCTACCAGCCGAGAGTGTCACTTGAGAGTCCATACGATAATGGTATTTATAGATCATCTTCCATACATTCGAATCGTATCGAAAGGGGATTAGTTGCGATGCAGTGGCTTGTGCCTTTCTATGTCCCGGGTTCGAACCCTGAGGAGCCCAAACACGTAAACTTGGTTTTCGGTCCCTGCCTAACCTCGGCGCCAGTTTCTTTTGGGGTCTTCCTCCCACTTTTGGAACTCGTTCCTCCCACTTTTGGAACTCGTTCTTCTGTCTGCAACACAGACCTTCGTGGTAGCCTGTGTCAGTAATACACACCTTTTTAGTACCAAAAATGTGCCAGTGCTTAACAAATTATACCCATGTGCGCATACCTGATGGAAGTTGCACATGCTTCGCACAAGAACCTCCTCTCTGGTGTGTTCACAGTTGATCAATGGTGGTAAACTGAAAATTCCCACAACAGAAACCAGCATCGCCCTGTCAAATGTCAATATTGTTTACACTCTGTATCACTGGTACATATCCAGCTAGTGTGAAACTTCCATTTAGTTTGTCGATTGGTAGGGTATCATTTTTTTTTTGTGATGGGAGCCCACAGGAAATTCTCAGACTTTCAACGTCTCTATTATTGTGACTCCAGGTAAAAACAATCTTGAGCCAAGGGTCCTTGTACATGCTAGCATGTAGCAGAATGTGGGAGCGAAATACCAGTTTATTGGCGCCAGTGAACAATTCACCGCCTAATTAGCTGCTTGGTTCCTATCACAGATTACTCCTGCGATGATGGATGGGATGAGTACAATGGCCACTGCTACCAGTTCACTGCACTAAACGACACGATACGCTGGCGTGACGCTAGGACTCTTTGCCAAACAATGGCGGCCAACCTGACTAGTATAACGGATTATGGAGAGATGAACTTCCTACACTACATGTTGACGTCTGATTGGTTCACCGAGGACACCATGAGTTACATAGGTGAGGGGATGCTGCTGATTATGCCATTGTGATGGTACGAAGTGTACATCCACGCACATAATGCCGCGCTTATGTTGCTGTTTCTACTCAACTGGTTCTCAGTGACTGGGTTTGACTATAGTCACACCGAGATTTTCAATCAGTCAGACCGACATAAGCCAGCTTACAACATAGTCCCAGTCAGTCACAGTCAGTCAAAGCCGGTTGAAGGTATTCTATTTTTCGTGACTGTCTACAACCGACTGCAACCTAATAACCAATCAAAATCGCACTTTATACGTATACAACAGAAAGGCGAGGTTCATACGAACATTTTATTTAATTTACATAATAATGAACATTATATCACTTCGTAAAGGTTTGGCAATTTCTGGTATATCCTAGCAATAAAGCACATTTAAAGTTTGTTTGTGGGAGGGGGGGAACTGCCCCCCTCTAAGACTTTCTCCCCTCCAAGCTTCCCCGCTCCTCCCTAACAGTACGCCAATGTAGTAGGAGTTGTAAGCCGAGTCGCTTAGAGAGTTGTATGTCAGGATTTTAGCTGCAAAACTAAGAGTAGAGCACCAATTTTCTACTATCAGGTTTGCAAGTGATTGAACATGAGCGAGGTTTCAAATGGGTTGATGGCCGGCCCCTCAGCTACGCTGATTGGAAAGTAGAAAGGTACTTGATTATTATTTGAATTAATCCATTTAATTTTCAATACCAAATAGTGATGTTACTTGAGTGTCCTAATAGTTATATTATTATTTTTATTTAGTTATTGGTTTGTATAATTTTGGTTGACAATATGGGTTTGCAGCCAACCATAAGTTCTGTATCATAGGCAGAAGATACAAAGATGTTTTAAAGGCTGGGGAGGTTGTAGTAACTGTCAAGCATTGCAAAACTGAAATCAAACCTTGGTGTGGCTGTGAATAAAACTCACTACTGGATTTGTGCACCCGAAAGGCATGGTCTCAATAACACAGTACGACATTAGCTTAGCCATCTATTCAGAAGATTTACATCTTTGATTAAGCCTCAGTACTTATCCCTTTAACCCATTTTGAATAAATACAATTTGTATGTTTCCTTTGTTGGCCAAAATCTACTTTTAGAGTCTTAATCCATAATATCATCATGTATAGACATCAATGGACAGTATATTTTGCCCTGTTTTAATGGGACATTGATGGTGTACAGTGGGACAACAAAATTACAACAATGTTTTATTTGTTCTGTTGCTGATTGCCTGGTTTTTCACTTTACGAGGCTTGCTTTTTTGTGTGCCAGAAGAAATTCAGTGGCAATTAGGCAATAGAAGCGCAGGAAGGAAAAACTCCAAGATGAAAGCTCCTTGTCATATCCCAGAAAGGGTACTGTTATTAGTCCCAGAATTCCAACACAATGAGGTTCGCCTAACGTGAAGACAATCAAATGAAACCATGTAAATGTTTGACTCTGATCCTCACTCCATTCTTGTGCACATCCAGCAATGGTTACACTCAACCAGATGGCGGTAATCTTGAAGATTGCTCCATGATTGATATGATTAATCTACACTCGACGCAAAACTGGAATGACATTCCCTGTGCCCTCAGTGGAAGCAAACAGTTCATCTGTAAAAAACCTGCACAGTCTTTAGGTAAGTAGGCATCTAACCGTGGGACCTTACAGCTCATTTTTGGGGGTGCCTTCTGACTTGTTGAATGTAAAATGTATACATGTAAATGTAACCAGAATAAAAGATTTAATGCTTTTTAAGGCCTGTTTTCCTTGTACATGTTTTGTGGAATTTGTCACTTTAATTTGACAAGCTGAGCTATATCTCGGAGAAGTTGAAGATTTATTTTCCAATTTTAGTCTGATTTCGCCTTTTTAATTTGGAAGTGATATTTTTGTTGGTTTGCCCTAATGTTCCAACTTTAAAATTTGACTTTTTTTTTTAAAAACAATCTATCCATAGTTGTCGAATTATTGCTGCCACATCACTGCATGTCTCTGTCAGATTTTTACTCGGTCAGAAAAGATGAAAAACTGTGCTTCCTCTAAAAGGTTTTAGTTCAGAAAATGGTGCACACTAAGAAAAAAAATGCTTTTATTTATTTTTGTTCAAAATTGGTCGGGGGTTAATGTAGGATTGCCTGATTCGTCTGCGTCGTTGATAAATGGCTGTTTGCTTTTCTGCTGTCTACTTGTATTGTCCAGCTCTCTGAAATTACTTTTAGTTTTTGCGGAAAATTCAGTCTTTCGAGTTAAAACTCTTTATTTGATATCTTTTATTTTTCATAGATGGGACAGAATTTTCCACATCACAGACGGTTGGCGAACTTCAAACAAAAGGTGAATAGAGGACAGAAGTGCAAATAATACACGTTTAACTAGAACCCACATGATGATGGAACCAGAACTTGAGTCTGGTTCACTCTGTCCCACTGCAAAGTGATTACCACAAATTTGAAATGAAAAATTGGCAAAAATGATTAAGATTATCATATTTGTAATTACATAAATTATGTATGACATATGTAATTGTTTTCTTTATTCTTTAATAGCTTGTCAACCTAATTGGTGGTTGGCCGGTGACCTTTGCACCCACCTTACCCTGTTCCCCAGCAATGCTTTCAATTGTCAGGCTGACACCCAGATCACCCCGGAGCGTCTTCAGTCCATCCTCTATCTCATCAAACACGTATGGAGCAACGTGTCCAGGGAGCTGGAGGGATACCGCATCAGCCTGGGGCAGAGTGTGTTCTGGGACCAAGATAGCCTCGCTGATGAGGCTCTATGCGAGGGCGTGGTGTTTACTAACGGACTCTGGGAACATCAGAGCCATGCTGACTGCGGTCTGCACAGTGATGCTACCTTGTGTTATCAGCCAGCTGGAGGTATGCTTTCTATTGTGTTTTACTTTGCGATGAGAAATCATTGTGCCTGCACCTTAACCCGTGAAATAGTCACTTCCAAATGAGAAATATAGCATGCAAGGGAAGTAAGATGATGTCAGGTCTGTTATTACTGGGCAAGTTATGTAAGTATATTATTGTTCATGCTAAGCTATGTTACATACCGTTAGAACTGTATATTTCTACTGAATTAAAAAATACCAACATCTGAATTGTTTTGTCAATGTGCGACTTTATCCTGGTTTGTGGTGGCAGGTCATGTTTTTCCCATGCTTGATTCCAGACGTACATCTACAGTGCTCGGAGTCCCTGTTCACATGCCGCAGTGGTGAGTGCATTCAGCAAGTACACATCTGCAATGGGCAAGCTGATTGTGTTGATGGCAGTGATGAAGTACCCTGTAGACACGGTAAGTTGGTATTCATTCATGCACAGTAATGCGCAGTGATGAGTTTTCATCAAGTGCGTATTTTTATTACATTGACCAAATCAAACGATGACCAGCCAACTTTTTCTTACTTTCTTTTATTTAGTACAAATCAAATTATGCAATACCAATTGATTTGTATACGCGTTTCAGTTAAACCAACAAAATATTTATCCCAAGGATTTTGGTCCTTGTAAGTTGGATTTTTGGACCTTGAAAGTCTTTCGAAGGTGCTTATATTTAAAGCTGTTCCAGTGTACAAAGACCATCAGGTGTACAGGACCACATAACAGCGGGCGAAGATTAGTTTGTTATATTGAAAATTAGTCCATTCCTTGAATATAAATAGCAGTACATTATGATAATTATTGTAATATCACAAAAAATGTATTTTTCTAGATAATTTCAACTCAACAAAGACACACGAAGAATGTGATGATGGGCTATTCCATTGTGATGACGGGGAGTGTGTGTCTTTCTCTCTGCTGTGCGATTTCATACATCATTGTCGTGATGGATCAGACGAGGCACATTGTGGTGAGCCGTAGATGAACACTTTCCAAACGTTTCCCCTCCCCCCCCTAATAGTAGTAGGAGGAAATATCACAGGCACCTGCACACAAGGAAATGATGACTGGGTTTCAGCAGTACTTGTTGTGCAGTCCCAGTAAATGATGACAAAACTAGATGAACTTTAAATGCGTACTGAGTTTATAGGAGGAAGATTATTAAGGCATATCGGTATACGTCGCTACGAAAATTAGGGTTTGGGCTATTGAGTGGAATCAGTTTTTGAACAGTGATTTAGTTCGCTTTTATATTACTTTCTACTTTTTTTTTTATTATAATGCCTGGACCAATAGATTATCCCAAGTGTCTGGTGACTGAATTTGAATGCGCGACCAACGGCCAATGCCTCGACAAAAACAAACTCTGTGACTTGCTAGCTGACTGTGTGGACCAATCAGATGAGGATAATTGTGGTAAGTCCACCAATCGGAGTAGGTCAGGTAATAACTGGTTTGAGAGTGGATCCAAATGGTTCCCTTTAAAACCGTGTTACCATGG